>VRLP01005712.1:0-34347 GCA_009660295.1 Lophius piscatorius
ACACACCAGAGAACAACACACACAAACACACACCAGAGAACAACACACATACACACACCAGAGAACAACACACACAAACACACACCAGAGAACAACACACACATACACACACCAGAGAACAACACACATACACACACCAGAGAACAACACACATACACACACCAGAGAACAACACACATACACACACCAGAGAACAACACACACAAACACACACCAGAGAACAACACACACAAACACACACCAGAGAACAACACACATACACACACCAGAGAACACACACATACACACACCAGAGAACACACACATACACACACCAGAGAACACACACATTAACACACACTAGAGAACAACACACACAAACACACTGCAGATTTTCTCCCGCCTTTTAGCTGTTTTTTATTGTTGCCCTGTTTGACCTTTGACCCCTGCCTTATGCTTTTAGAAGTCGTGTCTTTCAAAAGTTCTTTGATTCGCCGACTAAAACAAAAGTCTACAGAGGAACAAAAACCCAGACGCTGGTTCTGACCTCGGTCCAACCTGTTAGATGAGAGAACATCCAAAAATCGTCTGAAGACCGGACCGGATGATGTCATCGACCCTCAGAACCTCCCCGGTCCAAACATTCCACACTGAGGGAAACTGGATCCTGATCAACATTAATCTTCCTATCTTTGATTTATTTGAAGGAGTTCTTCTGAATGTTCTTCATCATTTTCTGATGTTTATAGATAAAAGACACTTTTCTGGTATCGTCTACCTTCATCGTGGAGAAGAGGAAGGTTGTTTACATTATTGTGAAAGAGTCCAGGCAGGAAACTGTTATTTATGTTTCCATAGCAACAGTCCTCCATAAATCTACTCCTATGTACACACATAAACATCAACACACACACACACACATACATTCTCTCTCTCACACACACACACACACACATACATTCTCTCTCTCACACACACACACACATACATTCTCTCTCTCTCACACACACACACATACATTCTCTCTCTCTCACACACACACACATACATTCTCTCTCTCACACACACACACACATACATTCTCTCTCTCTCTCACACACACACATACATTCTCTCTCTCACACACACACGCATACATTCTCTCTCTCTCTCTCTCTCTAACACACATACATTCTCTCTCTCTCTCTCACACACATACACATACATTCTCTCTCTCTCTCTCACACACATACATTCTCTCTCTCTCTCTCACACACATACATTCTCTCTCTCTCTCTCACACACATACATTATCTCTCTCTCTCTCTCACACATACATTATCTCTCTCTCTCTCTCTCTCTCTCTTACACACATACACACACTCTCTCTCTCAAACACATAGACACACACTCTCTCTCCCTCTCACACACACATACATTCTCTCTCTCCCTCTTTCTCACACACACACACTCTCTCACACTCTCTCTCCCTCTCTCACAGACACACTCACACACAGTCTCTCTTTCTCGCACACATACACACACACACACACAGAGTGTGTTACTGACGTTGAGGTGTTCTGTGGTGACGTCCATCAGTTTGCTGCAGGACTGATGCAGCCTCTCGTAGATGATGGTGTCTGCACCTTTACAGTAGAGAGAGAGCTTCCCCTCTGGACTCCGCACTGTATACACACACACACACACACACACACACACATAAACACCTGTACGTGTCTACTGTCACAGAAAGCCCTTCGTTCCTCCGGATGTGTTTGAGGCTACCTATGACGGACATGCGTTTGCGGTAGTTGTTGAAGTCCAGGATGGCCTTCAGCTCGTAGCGGCGCTGGCGTCCCATCTCCACGACGGAGACGCTGTCAGGAGTCCGTGAGCGGAAGACAAATCCAAAGTTTCTGGCGGCCGTGACCAAGGCGCCCTCATCTGGGGACTGGGCCTGGTAGAAGATCTCACCTGAGGTGGGGTCAAAGGTCACTTTGTTCACATGATGACAAGAATGTTACTTTCTATGTACTTTTTCTGTCCATCAACACAATGTGGGACATTAATTATTAATCAGCAACAACTCTACAACTTTATTTAAAAGAATTACAGAACAAACACCATCTTCCTGAAACGACCATGAAATACAACATAAAAATATTATTTTAAATTTACTGACTTACTAGTCCTGAACATTAATATTCCTTTACTTAAACATAAAATTATAAAATATAACACATTAATAATATTTAACCCTTTAAATACACTTTCTTTACACGTTTATTAAAACGATAAAAAATACAAAGGAATTTTATTTTCCTTAACGTGAATGATACGTGTATTATTATTATTATTAATAACGTAGTATTATTTTGTTATCATAAGTATTATTATTAATAATACTAATAATAATAATCATGTATTATTATTATTAATACTAATAATAATACATTATTAGTATTATTATTATTATTAATAGTAATAATAATAATACTACCACTACTACTAATACTACTAATGTATTATTATTAGTAGGATTATTATTACTATTATTATTAATAATACATTATTATTATTATTACTATTATTATTATTATTAATAACAGTAATAATAATAATAATCATGTATTACTATTACTATTATTATTAATAATACATTATTATTATTATTATTATTATTACTATCATCATCAATCATTGACAGATTTAGATGTTTTTTTGTATTCTTTTCAGTTTTAGACCAGAAAAACTCTTCCATCACCTTAGAGGACATAAATGTCCTCTTCCTCAAACTGCCATAAACTATTTTATGCTAATACTTTAATATTTTGCGCCTTTACTGACTTCACCGATTTGGCATCAGTCCGGATCAGAACCATCAGTTATTCATTTCCTGTCAGGATTCTGGATGAGCCAAATGAAGATAAACCCGATAGAAAAGTCCCGGACAACAGGAAATGAAGAATCGTCTTTCTTCTGACATCAAGACGATGTCATCATAAACGCCGGGACGTCCCTCCTCACCTTCTGTCTTCTCCTCGGCCATGACGGTGTGGCAGAGGGCCAGCAGTCTGAAGAAGTCCTGGGTCTCTGGGTTCTCCAGCTTCACCGCCTCCACCAGGGCGTGGTCGTGGAAGGTGAAGCGCGGGTCGGCCAGCGGGTTGAAGGAGAAGTCCACCCTGTCCGTGTGCTGAGGGAGGACAAATGGAAGTGTGAGGAGACGAACTGAAGCGCATAAAACCTGCTGAAGCGCGAAATCCAACTCACCTCCGCGACCTCTAACCTTTGACCCATGTCGTCGTAAGCATCTCCTGAAGACGAGAGGGAGAAAACAGAAGACAGTCATGAGTTCTAGACACGGCCCACGGAGTGGACAACAAGTTTGTCGGGCCCGTCCGAACACTTCAAAGGTTCTGTGTCGGTCGCCTCGGCAACAGACGAGCATCTGTGAAATTATTCACTGCCGCCAAGTAACGAAAAAGTCCTGTCTGTCTGTCCACCATCTGTCTCTCTGTCTGCCTGTGTCTCTGTCTGTCTCTCTGTTTGTCAGTCTCTCTGTTTGTCTGTCTGTCCACCATCTGTCTCTCTGTTTGTCTGTGTCTCTGTCTGTTTGTCTGTCTGTCCACCATCTGTCTGTGTCTCTGTCTGTCTGTGTCTCTGTCTGTCTGTGTGTCTCTCTGTATGTCTGTCTGTGTGTCTGTCTCTGTCTGTCTGTCTCTCTGTCTGTCTGTCTTTAGTTCTGTCTCTCTGTGTGTCTGTACATCTCTCTATCTTAATGTCTGTCTTTCTGTCTGTCTCTCTCTGTCTGTCTGTCTCTCTCTCTCTGTCCATCCGTGTGTCTCTCTTTCTGTCTGTCTGTCTGTGTGTCTGTCTGTGTGTCTGTCTGTGTGTCTGTCTGTCTGTCTGTCCACCATCTGTCTCTATGTCTGTGTCTCTGTCTGTCTGTGTGTCTCTCTGTATGTCTGTCTGTCTCGCTGTCTTAATGTATGTCTGTCTGTCTCGCTGTCTTAATGTCCGTCTGTCTCTCTGTATGTCTGTCTGTCTGTCTCTTTGTCTTTCTCTCTGTATGTCTGCTGTGTTCAACTTCACAACAAGACTGCCTTTATAAAAGATTTATATGTAGGTTATAAACACTTAATAAGTCATTAGTTAACGTTTATAACACAATTCTCAATTTATCAACGCCGGTCACTATTTGGCAATATCAAGTAAGCAGTACAGATAAATGTGCTCACTATTTGGCAAGGGTCTCTTGATATCCTTAATATCTAATCAATTATTGCAGATTTATTATTTATGATTCGTAACATGTCGCTAACTTAATTAGTAAGTCGTTATTATTACAACTTACACGTTATTGTAAAGTGCTACCGTTCAGACTTTTGTTTGCTAACATTCGTAGCGTTCTGTTAGCGTAGAAACAAAGGTATGCTTTTACTAAACGGTTAAATTGTTTCTTTTTCTTAGAAGTTTGCATAGCAGTAAAATCTTTCCTTCAGAAAGAAGGAAACTTTCAGGATAAAGTTCTGATCGCGACATTTTGGCACTTTTCAAAAGTTCCTATTTTCACAGTAAAATTCTGTGTTTTCACGTATCGTTACGTGTTATTTTAATATCTTTAAATCTTACTTTCTCTGACTGTTTCCATTTGGCAGATTTAATTATTAATAATGATAATAATTATTTTTATTATAATATATAAATATTCACGTACGCGTCTAAATGACAATCATTCCCAGAACCAGCCGGTTGGATCTCACCGTAGGACCTGCCGTTGATGGAGCACTTGTTGAAGGTCATGATGTTCTGCGTCAGCGTCCCCGTCTTGTCGCTGAAGACGTACTTGATCTGACCCAGCTCCTCGTTCAGGGTGGTGGTCCGAGCCTCGGCGGGGGTGTTGCTGCGTGCGAAGTACATCTTCCTGTCCCAGTCGATGTAGAAGCTGTTCCCCAGCCGGATGATCTCCACACTGCCAGGAGATGAAGTCCATAGAGCTTACCCACCTCACGCAGCTTCTGATGCCCCTTTTCCACCGAGCTAGTTCCTGGGCTAGTTCGGAGCCAGAGCCTGACTAATCGCCAGGTCTTTGCTTTTCGACAGCCTAAGCACCAGCACCTGAGCGTCGTTGGGTAAACAGACGGGGGCTTACCGACGTTCTACGGTGACGTAACGGCGTGGCTCTGACTTGGTTGAACCAACTAAGCATTGGAGCTAGCGCCGAACTAGCACCAGGTTCTTTTTGGTGGAAAAGGGGTAAGAGAGGACTAACGCTGGGGTTCCGGTTCCACGGGCCTTACCTGACGTAGAGGGAGATGGGCACCACGGTGTTGAGGATGATGACGTAGGACCAGAAGGTGAGGAAGGCGGAGAAGCCCGCATCGTGTCCATCTTGTGCGGGCAGGAAGACGGTGAAGTTGGAGCCTTCATTCAGCTGCCAGAGGTAGTTCCCCACGGCCAGGACGGAACACATGAAGGCCAGGAAGCCGAAGATCTGCATGGACAGAAGGTCACGTAGAGGTCAGGGAGACAACCGACGATACGAGGGGAGCAGAAGGTTCGGAGGTGTGTTCCCACCAGACGGAGCCACGACACTAGCCTCAAACAGAAGAACATCTGATTAACCCAATAAATCATCTAGTATGCCTCCATGATGGGAGATGAAGATGTGAGCGATCCGAGGACCACCGGGAGGCCCCGCCTCTTAACCGTCATCATCGGTTAAGATGATGTGATGTGATGACATCATTGACGATGTGATCGACCTCCCATCATCAGGTGGCAGCCAACTCAGATTAAAGTGAGTAATCTGGACCTGCTCCTGAGGAGACGGAGGATGGGGTCCCAGAAGATCTCCTCCCAGACATGGATCAGAACATCAGTGAGCTCCTGGACCGTCTGTGGTTCTACTTGGCGGCGTCTGATGCAGTGATACCAGAACGACCCAGAGGTTCTAAGGTGGGTTCAGGTCTGGAGAACGTGAGGACCAGTCAATGGCAACAAGACCTTCATCATCCAGGAATGGCCTACACACTCTGACCACATGAGGCCGGGCCTTGTCCTGGACCAGGAGGAACCCAGGGTCCATAGCACCAGTGTGAGGTCTGATAGTTGGTCTGAGGGTTTCATCCTGGTACCTAACAGCAGCCAGGTACCGCTGGCCAACACTTGGAGGTCTTTGAGACCCTCCAAGGATCTGACTCCCCAGAACATCACTGAACCACCACCAAACCGGTCCTGCTGGATGATGTTTCAGGCAGCAGAACTTTCACCAGGAGTCTCCAGACTCTTCCACGTCTGTCACAGGACCTCAGTCAGAACCTGCTCTCATCTGTGAGGAGAACGGGGCACCAATGGAGAACCTGGTGTTCTCTGGTGAACATCAGTCCAGTTGCATGGTTCTGGGCTGTGACCTCCGGTCCACTAGAGGATGTTGGGCCCTCATGTGTGAGGGTCCAGTTAGGTTTTGTTTTGGAATGGCAGTTTGGGTTTGAGCTGAAGAAGTTTCTTTGGCTCTGAATCTTTTGTGATTTGGTATCACCTGCAGCTCGGTCCAGTTTTTTTGACATCTTCTTAACTATAAACAGCAGAACTTCAGCCGGGTTCAGACGGGCTGTAAGACGGACTCACACAAAGGACCAAAACGTTCATGAGACGATCGATGCTGGTTCTCTTGAAGGTGCTCTTCCCACAGTTCTGCATCAGCTTCGTCTCCGGACCTGCGGGACAGAAGCACAAGAACGTGTCAGACCTCAACTCCAGAACCTATTTGGACTTTGCCGTGTGAAACACCAGCTGACCTCCGAACAGCACCAGTCCGAAGCACCACTGGGTGTTCCTCAGGGTGCAGCCTCGCAGCAGGATCTTCTCGTTGTCCAGCGAGTACTTCTGATCGCCGCAGCTGAGCGTCCCCTTGAAGCGGTCCAGGCGGTTGTCGGGGGGGTCGCAGTGGACCCCGCCTGAAGGGACGGAGAACAGGTCTGCGGTTTAAAGCTGTTGTTTACATACTGTGAACAAACAGGAGTGGGTTGCAGGTTGTTGTTTTTTACTGTAAATTTAAGTACAGTAAGAAACTCTCAGAAATACTGTATTCTAGATGAAATACTGCAGTTTTACAGTGCAGTCAGCAGAATATCACATACTTTAACATCAGAACTTTCTGATGTAACCTAACATGTAACCTTTCTTTGCCAGCAAAACAACTCTGTGACCTCATCGTGTGTTCTGACACCTTCTATCAGAACCAGCAATAACTTTCTCTTTCTGGAAGTTTCTGCGCCTACATCAGATGTTTGACCGAAGTGTAGTAGCATATTGTGTATGTGTGGCAGAATGCGCTATATGCATAATCACATACGGCGTATGCGCAGTCATATGCGATGTATGCGCAGTCATATGCGTGGAAGTGTGCAGCGTATGCGTAGTTGTACCATTGAAGTCTGCCAGTTTTTCGATATCGTCTCCCAGGTCTCCTGTCACAGCCAGGGCCTGTCTCACCTTCAGGTTAGTCTCTCTGAGGGAGAGGAGAGGACATTGATTTTTCCGAATGACCTTTGACCTGTAGTTTTACAGTACATCATTTAGACGCAGACTCACCCGTCCAGCTCTGCCGTCTCGATGTAGACGAGGCTGAGGGGTTCGCTGCTGGAGAGCAGCAGGAGGTCGGCCTGAAAGGTCACACAGGGTCGTCAGCAGATCTTTACAATCCAACATCTTCACTTTCAGAGGTCAGGTTAAAAACACATGGAGAGTCAAGCAGAAGAAGAAAACCTGACATCACTTCAAAATAAAGGTCCCCAAGTTAAAAACATGAAGACAAAATAAGATCTAAGATAGAAGAAAAGGTAAAGGAGTGAAGTTGTTGAAATCTGTGGGGGATTAAAACAATAAAAGTGAACCAGATGTTGTTTCTACTCACCGTCACAAACTGGTTGTTCTCCAGTTTGATGATGTCTCCCACCTGAACATCCATCCACTTCTCAGCCCGCAGTCTGGAAACCAGAAACAGAGCAGTGAGTGTGTCTGTGTGTGTGTGAGGGTGTGTGTGTGAGTGAGTGTGTGTATGTGAGTGTGTGTCTGTATTTGTGTGTGAGGGTGTGTGTGTGTGAGAGTGAGTGTGTGTAGGTGAGTGTGTGTGTGTATGTGAGTGTTTGTGTGTGTGAGAGTGAGAGTGTGTAGGTGAGTATGTGTGTGTATGTGAGTGTGTGTATGTGAGTGTGTGTATGTGAGTGTGTGTATGTGAGTGTGTGTATGTGAGTGTGTGTATGTGAGTGTGTGTATGTGAGTGTGTGTCTGTTTGTGTGAGTAAGTGAGAGTTAGTGTGTGTGTATGTGTGTGAGAGTGTGTGTGAGAACAAGTGTGTGTGTGTGTGTGTGTGTGTAACTGAAGTTATTATATTCTTTACTTCTCTGAAAGCACGCAGGAACTAAACTGATTCTGATCGACCCAAATCAGCCCAGAACATCCTGATTACGGTCCCAACATGTTTCCTGTCTGTTTCTTGTGTTATTAGATATTTTATTCTCTCTCTGTCTGATAACATCTGATGCCAGAGTTCCAAAACTTTGCTAGAAAACAAATATGTTGTGCCTTCCAGGCTGTTCTTCTTTTCTTTTCATTTTCATTTCATTTCTTGAAACTCATTTGACTCTTTGTAGTCTGTGTACTTCTATTCTTCTACGTCTTAAGTAATATTATATTTTAATTGTGATAGTAGTATAATTTTTTATTTTTTAAGAATTTTTTTTATTTTTAATTATTATTTTGTTTTTTAGTATTTTCATTAATTGTGTTTTAATCCAGATTTATTACATTTACTCTCATTGCTTGCTGCTATTTTAATCTATATTCGTTTTTTTACTTCTTAAGTTTTACTAGTTTTAGAATATTTACTTTTCAATGTTGTTTACATTAATTATTTTACATTTATTATTTACATTAATTATTTTTATGATTTTTTCCAGTTTTTATTACTATTATTTTTTATCCATCCATGTTTGGTATAAGGTAGTAATCTGTTACTTTGTGTGAGTAATCTGTTACCATATGTGAGTAATGTTACTATGTGTGAGTAATGTTACTATGTGTGAGTAATCTGTTACCATATGTGAGTAATGTTACTATGGGTGAATAATATGTTACTGTGTGAGTAATGTTACTATGTGTGAGTAATATGTTACTGTGTGTGGGTAATGTTACTATGTGTGAGTAAAATGTTACTATGTGTGAGTAATGTTACTATGTGTGAATAATATGTTACTATGTGTGAGTAATCTGCTACTATGTGTGAGTAATGTTACTATGTGTGAATAATATGTTACTTTGTGTGAGTAATATGTTACTATGTGTGAGTAATAGTAGTAGCAATAGTAATAGTTTAGCACTTTCAGATTTGATCCAAATGTAAAGTGCATTATAAATTAAATGTATTATTATTATTATTATTATTATTATTAATATGTTACTATGTGTGAGTAATCTGTTACTATGTGTGAGTCATATGTTACTATGTGTGAGTAATGTTACTATGTGTGAGTAATCTGTTACCATATGTGAGTAATGTTACTATGTGTGAGTAATCTGTTACTGTGTGTGAGTAATATTTCTCTCCTCTGATGTTTTTAGATCAAAGGCTCTGAAATCATTATATCACAGAAACATGAAAGTAAACAATCAGTGAATTTGTTCAGAAACTCTTTGATAACTTCTGCATCACATTTGATAGAAATACCACAAAGGTCTTGTTCTTCTACAGGTTCTGTGGGTCAGAACCAGGAGGACTCTCTGTTTGGACCAGCTGGAGAGACACAGGTGGTATTTTTTACTGTGAAATACCACCTGTGTCCACTGGAGGGAGCTCCTTGGACACACCGCAACCGTTGTCTGTGTCATAAACCCAATGTTTTATTAAAAGTAGGAAGCAGCCTGATTATGTTCCCTCAGATAAGACGACGTTAAAACGTTCCTGGCAGCAGCGGTGAGTTCAGGTGACGTCGGGCTGGGTGGTAAACTTTATTACTTATTATTATAAGTGCAGATATTTCTTCTACAGTGACAAATCAAGTTATTATTTGTCGTACACATTGATCAGAGTTTCTTTTTCTGCTTCTGTTAAAGGCCGAAATAATCCTGATGTCAGAACATTATTGAAGAATTACTTTTTGTTGGAATTGTAAAGAAATAATTACATTTATTATAAATGCAAATTACTCCAAATTTTTTTTTTTAGATTAAAAGTTTTTTTTAGTTTTTTTAAGGAAACTTCTCCAGATAAGAAACTCTGTCTTTATCGTGACTTCTGTGTAGCCTTTGATTCCTCGGCTTCCCGGGTAGTTTGAACCTTTTATTATAAATTCCTGGATTTCTGACCCTCTGGCTCTGACATTGGACCTGGCGACAGGAAGCAGCTGCAGGACAATGGGCGGAGCTTCTGTTTCATCCTGTTGACCTGATGTCTGCTATGTCAGATATGTGAGTTATGTTTGCTTATTCTTTCCTCAGACCTCCTGATATTTCTGTCCGCCATGACAGTCGTCAGATTAAGCCCAACAGAACCGAGCGCAGAAAACACAAACAGAATTCCATGACTTCTTAGAGTACGTCTGGAGCTTCTCTGGTATTTTAGACGGTAACCTAAGAGGGTTCCCTGAGGGACGCCGGCGTGGACTCAGTGTGGCAGTGTTTCTACGCAGACACAAAGACCAGGATGTAGCTCTGAGACGGTATAAATATGAGCACAGCTCCAGTAACAGATAAAACACGAACAAACTATGAGCAGAAACTTACTTTCTATCAATGAGGACTTGAACTTTTCTGTTGTTGACCTGATTGTCGCTCCGGTGGCGGTTCTGCAAAAAGGTTAAACAGCAGTGAGTCAATAATGTTCACAAAAAAAACCCATTTTAACCACAGACTGGTTCTGACAGAAAGTCCCATGCTACCCGCTAACAGACATTGGTTCTGAGGGGAACCTAAACCTCCTCTCTTTCAGTCATTTAGTCACTTCCTGTTTGTCAAACAGAGGCTTCACTTCCAGCAGTGAAGGTCCAGGTTCTCTCCTGTATGTCAGGTAAACCGCCTTTAACTGATCTAAACAGACCTCTCATTTAGTTTTTAATATTATTCATGATTATTTACTGAGGTTGTTGGTGTCTTTTAATACGACTAACAGATTACTCACACACAGTCACAGATTACTCACACATAGTAACATATTACTAACATAGTAACAGATTACTCACACATAGTAACATATTACTCACACATTGTAACAGATAACACACACATAGTAACAGATTACTCACACATTAACAGATTATTAATAATAATAATAATACATCTTATTATTTTACATACTACTCACACAAGGTAACAGATTACTTACATCGTAACAGATTACTCACCTAGTACCATATTACTCACACAACGTAACAGATTATTAATAATAATAATAAAATTCAGTTTTTAAATTTTATAATTGTTTTTTAAGATAGTGTGGAAACACTGACATCTGATATAATAAACAAAACTTTGTTAAGAATGTGGGGTTTTAAAAAAAATCTTTTTTCTTCTTCTGTTGATCGTCTGAGGATCCCTCAGCAACATATTCCTTTTTTCTGTGTTTTTTCTGATGGACCATGATGTCATGTGACCAGTAACATGTTCATTATAGCTTCATCTCTGCTACTTTCAGAAGCTGCATCAGTGAAGGGAACAGTTTGTTTAGAAACGGTCCCTTCCCGACACCGGTGAGTCAATTCAGCGTTTATTTCCCAACATCTTCCTTATATGGTCAGTTGCAGTTACCTGATGGAGATGATGACATCATACCCGACCACAGGGAGGTGATAACATATGTGTGCCGGTGGCAAGAACCACTCAGGATCACCATCACATCCAAACAGAGACACTCTTGTTCTTCTGCTGGGGCTAATGTTTAACGCATGACAACGCTAATTTGTTTTTAGGAGGTTTGGCGTTGGGTTACAGATTCACACACACACACACACACACACACACACACACACACACACACACACACACACACACCTAGTTGTTTTTGCTACACCGTGGGGACTCCCAATTGCTCCTGACTTAGAAGTGAATTGTGAGGAAAACCATTTACTGATAGATTTTCAGACATGTCTTCAAACCCTAAATGTCTTTTTTAGAACCTGGGATTGAAAAAAATTAATGTAATGTCAAATTTCTCAAATTCAGGACACACACACACACACACACACACACACACACACGCGCGCGCTTGTTTGGCTAACCTTGACAGCCAGAGTCATTTTCCCTTCTTTGTTTTCCAGGTTAATTTCTCGCTGCTTCTGTTCCCAGAAGGCGAAGAAAGAAAAGCAGTTTGTACATTAACAAAGAAAAAAGGTCTACTTCCTGATAGACTTTCGGGGAAGGTCATGATGGTAAACATGTGAGCCTGCTAAGAGGGGAATTCTTATTTCTGCAATATGACATAATGTTTTGTCACTAGCGGAGAACTTAAATCATGTCCCGGTCTATTGAGAAATCATTTTACAGAAAAGGGAATAATCCCTCCGCTGAAAAAGTGAAGTGAGGGGCAGATGTTGGTGTTTCATTTTCCAGACGCGTCTGTAAATAATGACTAACAGAAATCAGCCTGTAATCTAAAGTTAATCAAACAGAGACAACCTTTAATGCGGCCGTGACGAACAAACGTGCGTCTGACGGAGCGATGGAACGCGAGGAGCGTTTGAGCAGGAGGCGGCTGGAACTGTGGCGAGACGTTTTTTCCCACAGTCAGAAGCTAAACGCTGATTATCAGCGACGCGAGATAAGATGAAATAACAGCAACAGGAACAAGAAAGTTCCCAGAGATCTGGTTCATGCGGTCAAGGCGACACCAAAGACATGAAGTTTGAGGGAATTTCCTCCCTGATGTTCAAGAAAACATCTGATCCTGACTTAAACTCAAGCTACGTCAACCTGTCTGACAGTATCTTACACATACACTGTAAAAAAAAATGAGTTTGTTCACTTAACACACAACTAAATTAAATATTATTCAGTCTAAAACTAAAAATTTTAAGTTGAAAAATGTCTCACCTTTATAAGTTTTCAGTGTCTAATCATACACTGTAAAAACAAACCAACTATTTTTGTTTAACTTAAAGAAATAGCTTCAAATAGTTACACTCAATTTAATTTAAATACTTTTGATTCAACGTATTCATTTAAGTTGTAAATACTTAAATTGAGTCACTGGACGAATTCATGTCTTTTTAAATCGACCACAATTCTCTTTTTATAGTGTAACATCCCTTCTAAAATGCTACCGGAATTAATCAGTGTCATAAATAAATAGATAATATTTATTTAACTTTTATATTTTAGGTTCTTTGAAGGTAAAACCCTGAAAAAAAAAATGTTTTGGGACTTTTTTTTTAAATACTTTTAAGGAATCATCATGCACTGTAAAACATAAGTTTTAACTTTAATTGAACGTTGGATGTTGATATAATTGTTTAACTTGACCAAATAATTCTCTTTTTACAGTGTAACGTCTGTAAATGTCATATCATCCTTAAGACTGGTTACAAACTTTCCGGATCTTCTTGCTGATAAGTAAGATGTGCTGAAGTCCAGGACACAATGAGAACTATTCCTGGTTGAGGTCAGGAAGAGGTCGCCGTCAGGGGGGGTGATTATTGGTTTGAAACTGTTTTCAAGGGGACGATCTTCATCCTCATGTCGTGACAGAACAATTAAACAACCTTCAACACCGTTCCTGATCAAAGAAGGTTAGTAAAGTTAACTTCAAAGGGTTCTTTCAGCTTTAGAGGTGCAGTTTGTCAAATTTAGAGGTATCCAGCGTAGACGTTCCATAATGCTACGTTAAACCCCGCCCACTGACTAGCATCATTGATTACGCCGACTATGTACAAACTGTTTTTCTTTCTAATTGCCCTGTTTTACGTTCTTCGCCAATTAAAATGTCAGCGGCTGGTCATTGGCCTGTATTTGAAACTTTATCCCCATAAAAAGCCCAGACAGAAAAGTGATAGTTAAGATAAAAGTGACTGGACCTGTTCATGAACTAAACCAGCAGAAGAATGCATATTCTGAAGAGCAAGGGGCCAAGGATGGAGCCCTGAGGGACACCAGCGGTCAAAGGTGCCACCAAAGAGGAGGAGGAAGGATCAACCATGAGTACTGAGGAAGAGAAGGTTTTATTCTCTAACCGGATACGACTAAATAAAGTTTAATTAGGGTGAAATAGTTTTTTGAAACATGCTTTCTCAAAATGTTGAGCTGCTCTGATTAAAAAGGACATTTGATCCATGAAATAATTTCATACGTACGTTTTTTTATTTTGTAACTGTCTAAAATCATGTTGGACCAAACATTTTATATCTTTGTGGTAAATTTAGAGAGTCTAAGTTCTTTAATTAATAAATTAATAAACGCAGAGGAATCTTTTCTTTGCCCCCCGTTATCATTTGTTCTGCTTTCATGGTGAAAGCACTTTTATTGATGTATCAATCAAATGAGGATATAAAATGCCGTTAAGACAAAACGTGTCAGTGAACGTCTCACAATATCATCGCTGGCATCCTTGGCAGCGGTGACGGTCAGCACCAGAACCAACGGCACGACGGTGGTGAACCAGGATAGAGAGGAGATCTGAGGAATCACCTGGAGAACACACACACACACACACACACACACACCTTCAGTTCTGTGTTTGTACGACTGTAGGAACAACAGAGGTATAAACACATTAAGAGAGAAAGAAAACATAAACATGATGTCATTATTATAACCTATAAAATAACCCAGGAGTCACAGACGGACCGGTTCTGTATGGAATCAAGAACTTTACTAAACCGTCTGGTACAACATGTAATAACTATGTAATAACTATGTAATAACTATTTTATAACTTATGTAATAACTATGAGGGTAACTATGTAGTAACTATGTAGTGACTATGTAATAACTATGTAGTGACTATGTAATAACTATGTAGTTACTATGTAATAATTATGTAATAACTATGTAGTGACTATGTAATAATTATGTAATAACTATGTAGTGACTATGTAATAACTATGTAGTTACTATGTAATAATTATGTAATAACTATGTAGTGACTATGTAATAACTATGTAATAACTATGTAGTAACTATATAATAACTATGTAGTGACTTTGTAATAACTATGTAATATTATGTAATAACTATGTAGTAACTATGTAATAACTATGTAATGACTATGTAATAACTATGTAGTGACTATGTAGTAACTATATAATAACTATGTAGTGACTATGTAATAACTATGTAGTGACTATGTAATAACTATGTAGTAACTATATAATAACTATGTAATAACTATGTAATAAGGCTTTGTCATGACGCCTCATACATGGACGCAGAATAAACAACACGTACATCACGACCTTCAACGGAAAATATATGATGTATATTAATTTATGGGTTCTGGTAGCTCAGGTTCTGGTGGCCCGGCAGCAGAGCAGCGGCTGCAGATGAATCCCATATTGCAACACAACTGTGTTGCAATAAATTACGCAATTTCCTGTGCTACACACCAAACGTCCTCAATCTCACCGCACTCAATTCATCCACATCCTGTTTGGCGAGTCCTCGCTGTCAGGTTGGATCGGGTTTTGGCGTCAGTTAAAACTTAAGTCTCCCATGTCAGAAGGTTTAACGACGATTCTGTTTATATTACACTTCTAAACCTTACACTCGAAAAAAGGGAAAGTTACACGACGTGAATGTTACATTTATTTAGCGTGAAATCATTTCCTGTGAGTAAGACTGTGATTTCTGCACATAGGACTTCCTGAAATGTAACTTCACTAGATCAGGATTTAGTCAGGTTTACGTGAACTCATCCCGGAGGTTCGTCTTATTTTTGTGTCTGCGGTGACACGACTTACATTTCTGGTACCGCTCACAATGTTTGGACTGGATCAAATCATGGAAATCAGGTCCAGGTGATTAAATGTGTTTTTACACTGAGTTATTCTGTTGGACCAACTCATTTACATATAATTGGACCGATTCTAACTAACTGAACCAGAAGTTAAGCGTAGCTAACTAAGCTAGCATTCAAGATGCTACATGTTCACAACTCATTAATAACTGATGAAAAAACTCCAAAGTGATGTCATCATAGTGACATCACCAGAGTGTGTGATGCACACATTGGCCTTCAAATCTTTTGTCCTCCTCACCTGGAGCACCAGCAGGAACAGGAAGTAGGCGTTAGCGATCCTCTGGAACTGCTCAAACAGGTTGAGAGGCAGGAAGGTGAAGAAATTGTACTTGGAGGTCTTGATGGCGTTGGTCTGGAAGAGGAGGAGAGAAAGGAGGAGGAGTCAAAGGAGAACTATAGGTTGTAGTTTCTGACATTAAAGGTGCAGTCTGTAAAAATGTAAGGATATCATTTCTGAATATTCATAACAATGTTTTTGTTAAGTGTGTAATCAGTAATCTCAGATTGAGCCAATCACATCTCCAGAGGGGCGTGTCCTCCGGCCGCTAGCGCTAACTTTGATGAGATAACGAAGACATCAAACAAACCAGTGGAAAATGAATTCTTCAGGCTGCGTTTAAATGAATTCATAAAACGTTCATGGGAAATTGACTCAATGCATCCGGCGTGATAAGACTGGTGCATTGTGGGTAATCTCCCTCACGGCTTGAACAAATATTTGCTTTCGTTTGTGGCCCATTTGATATTCTTCAGCCACAATGTCAGGTCAGGAGGTCAACGTTAAAAGAAGTGTTAAAGAGAAAGTTCAGACCCGTAGGATGAATGTAGACTCAGAGAAACAGAACCAGAACACAGAGACTTCCTGTGACCCACCGGTCCCCACTCATGCTCTCATCACAGGGGGCAAACCTTTTATTTCAGGGTCACAGACCGCCGGACGGACTTCAGATTTGTTCCTCCGATGATGTGTTTACAGTCTGTAGGATCTTTGACCGCTGGTCGTTGGGGAAAAAGAAAGATTTTCCAAAGAGACGACGTCACAGAGAAGATTCAGAGATTCTAGAGCAGCGCTACTATCACCCACAGATTCCAGCGCACCTGAACGCACCGTCCATCTGAATCAGTGGCCACCAACCTTCTCAGAAACACTTCTCACGTAGAAAACAGGCCGAGATGTTCCGATCCGAGAAAGTAAGAAAATAAAGTCTATGAACGTCTGAATATTAAATAATTCTTCATGTCCTCATTTTACAAGAAGTCAGAAAACGGATTACATTCTGACAATCGAGCTTCAAACTCATTCATTCAAACTCACATGAATGAGTTCTGGACATGAACACATGAATGAGTTCAGGACATGAACACATGAATGAGTTCTGGACATGAACACATGAATGAGTTCAGGCGATGAACACATGAATGAGTTATGGACATGAACACATGAATGAGTTATGGACATGAAGACTGGATGAACACATGAATGAGTTCAGGCGATGAAGACTGGATCTGTTTTGGGTAGAGATGCTAGAACCCATGTCCTCCTTCCTGCCGGTCCGAGACTCGACCCTCCACTCATGACTGTCTGAAGAAGTTGTTTCTAGTATTCAGTTTCCTGAGGAGGAGCGTCCTGAGGAGGAGCGTCCTGAGGAGGAGCGTCCTGAGGAGGAGCGTCCTGAGGAGGAGCGTCCTGAGGAGGAGTCTGCAGGAGG
This sequence comes from Lophius piscatorius, assembly GCA_009660295.1. Lineage (NCBI taxonomy): Eukaryota > Metazoa > Chordata > Actinopteri > Lophiiformes > Lophiidae > Lophius > Lophius piscatorius. The sequence goes on from VRLP01005712.1 coordinate 17,674, forward strand.
GGGAGAACCTCTCTGACAGATGGATCTTATCAGGAGGTTGAATCTCGGTTCAGACAGACTCCCAGTCTTTTCTTTATCTCCGGATCTCTGACTAACTCCGCCCACAGACCGGAGGAGACTTCACTGCCCCAACAGGAGAAATGTTTCCAACTCCTCCTCTGTTTTTCTATACGTCCAACTCTTCCTAGTTGTGAGGAGGAGGATTTTCACCGTCTCGTCTCACATGGATGAAGAGGAGGAGGCGAGTGAATACTCACTGCGTATTTGAAGGAGAGGTTGTAGTCGCGGTCGTTGGCACGGAGTTCCCTCTTCAGCTCTGGTTGGAAACAACAGAGACGTTTAGAAACGTGCAGGAAACAAACACTTAAACCCTAAACTCTGAAAATCATAAACACTCAAACTGAAAGAATGTTAGCAGGCTGGCGTTAGCGTTTAGCTTTAGCACGTGATCCACACAGGAACAATTAAAGGTACAGTTTTAGTATCCAGTGGTTTCTTATCTCAGAAGAGGAACTTTGTGCATATTAAGTTGATGTAATAAGATGATATGACAATCATATATTTATTCTGTCATCGATTGCATGTTGTGTTTATGTGTGTTTTTGAACAGCCAGTCATCGTTAGTTTCTCACTGTCCCTGTGTTAGGATCTAGTTTAGTTGTTTAGAGTGAGACCTCCTGTCCCTCGTTAGGATCTAGTTTAGTTGTTTAAAGTGGGACCTCCTGTCCCTCATTAGGATCTAGTTTAGTTGTTTAAAGTGGGACCTCCTGTCCCTCATTAGGATCTAGTTTAGTTGTTTAAAGTGGGACCTCCTGTCCCTCATTAGGATGTAGTTTAGTTGTTTAAAGTGGGACCTCCTGTCCCTCCGTTAGGATCTAGTTTAGTTGTTTAAAGTGAGACCTCCTGTCCCCTGTTAGGATCTAGTTTAGTTGTTTAGAGTGGGACCTCCTGTCCCTCGTTAGGATCTAGTTTAGTTGTTTAAAGAGAGACCTCCTGTCCCTCATTAGGATCTAGTTTAGTTGTTTAAAGAGAGACCTCCTGTCCCTCATTAGGATCTAGTTTAGTTGTTTAAAGTGAGACCTCCTGTCCCCTGTTAGGATCTAGTTTAGTTGTTTAAAGTGAGACCTCCTGTCCCCTGTTAGGATCTAGTTTAGTTGTTTAAAGTGAGACCTCCTGTCCCTCCGTTAGGATCTAGTTTAGTTGTTTAGAGTGAGACCTCCTGTCCCCTGTTAGGATCTAGTTTAGTTGTTTAAAGTGGGACCTCCTGTCCCTCGTTAGGATCTAGTTTAGTTGTTTAAAGTGAGACCTCCTGTCCCCTGTTTGGATCTAGTTTAGTTGTTTAAAGTGGGACCTCCTGTCCCTCCGTTAGGATCTAGTTTAGTTGTTTAAAGAGAGACCTCCTGTCCCTCATTAGGATCTAGTTTAGTTGTTTAAAGTGAGACCTCCTGTCCCTCCGTTAGGATCTAGTTTAGTTGTTTAAAGTGAGACCTCCTGTCCCCTGTTTGGATCTAGTTTAGTTGTTTAAAGTGAGACCTCCTGTCCCTCCGTTAGGATCTAGTTTAGTTGTTTAGAGTGAGACCTCCTGTCCCTCTATATGTTCTATGCTCCAGTCTGGTTCTGGGCTCCTTCTCGCTTTAGCCGCTCTGCTAACGTTAGCTTCTGAACTTACTATATTCGTCGCGGTGATTGAATGAGAAATGTGAAATGTGTGATTAACTTCGACACGATATTTTGTCCTTACTGGGGTTATAAATTGCGAGCTTTTGTGTTTTTCTCGTGAGATGTTTGGAGCAGTGGTCGTTCGTGCGTCTACGGCGCACACCAACAACCGGCACCTAACCCATTCTCCGGTTTCTCTGATCAGCCTATTGGCGATTTATCAAACTTGGCCTCCCGGCGCCGATCCAATCGATCGGCGCCACCTCTAGTTGAGCGTCACTCACTCACACAGACGGAATGTGATAAAACCTGACATCTAAATGTTGGTGCTTAAACTCTTGATGCTGCGGTCAAACCTCACCTCTCTCTTTCTTCTTGACGAAGTCCAGGCTGAAGAACGACATGTTGTCCTTCGTCTGTGCTACCTATCCATCCCAGCGCTGAGAGGAGGGAGAGAAGAAGGCCGTTAGACGGTGGCTGAGAGAGGATCCATCGTCTTCATCAGCAGGAGATCAAACACACGAGTCAAACGGCAGCTTCGTCCTGGAAACCAGTTCAAGCGTCGCCAGCTGCCGTGAGGACACTCCCCTCTACGAGGTAATCATTCCCCAGGTGGGCAGCGAACCCCGCCTCTGTGGCGCTTCTAAAAATAGAACTTTATTTCAGAATGGGAAAAAGCTTCAGGAGTCAATTTAGTTTTTTTTTACAGCGTGTGTGTGAACGTGGCGTTCATGGAACGCAGGAGAAACGACAATCAGTATGAAGAAGAGGAGAGTCTATCTTCACCGCAGCGTCACAACTAGGACAAACACAAACGGGCTTCTCTGAGTACACACAGGTGTGTGTGTGTGTGTGTGTGTGTGTGTGTGTGTGTGCGTGTGTGTGCGTGTGTGTGGGAGGGGGTGACGCCTTTACTTCCCCCTTCAGTCCAAACATTCTCCTTCAGGTTTGCATCATCTGAAGGTTCTTCCATGTCGGGTCAGTGACTCAGAGGGAGGTTCCTCTCACTCCTTCACTCATCTGCTCTCAGGATGAGAAAGTTCAGAATCAAGAACCGTGGCGGGTCCTGACGGGCCTGATGGTTCCTGACGCCCCTGATGGTTCCTGATGGGTCCTGATGGTTCCTGATGGTTCCTGACGGGCCCTGATGGGTCCTGACAGGTCCTGATGGGTCCTGACGGTTCCTGATGGTTCCTGATGGGTCCTGACGGTTCCTGATGGGTCCTGACGGTTCCTGACGGGTCCTGGTGGGTCCTGCGGTGGGTCTGGAGTGGGGGCGGGACTGAGCTGTTGTTTTAGCGGCCCTACACACCGACTCATGACCTAGAAGACGGCGGCTGGAGCTGAAACATTAACGGGTCCACCGGTGCTCAGAACACAACTCTTAGTTATCCATCCACTCTCTGTAACCCATTATCCTGCAGCTTCTCCGGTACCCGGGTCAGGATTCCTGGTCCGTACAATGAACCTGAGGTCATTAGATTTTGGTGATGTTACATGTTTCGCAAGATTTAAAATGAAATAAAATAATAGGCCGTTGTGACGTCACAATGTGGCTGTTGCTGTCTTTGTTCCTTTGATGTTCCTTTGATGTTCCTGTGATGTTCCTTTGGGGCTGGAGCTGGTGACTAAGTTTCAAGAGATCCTTTCATTGCAGAGAAAACACACAAACACACACACACACACACACACACACACACTCACTGAGTCACACACACTCTGAAACTTATCTCCTCCAGGAGTGTGTATATTTGTGTGTATGTGTATGTGTGTGTTATCCAGCAGATGCTTTTCTTCATCTTGACATCAACAACCTTCTCCTGGAGTAAATATATTTCAGATGATTGTGTGTGTTTGTAAGTATGTGTGTAGTTGTGTGTGTGTGTGTGTAACAGGGGAACTTGCACACAAACCCACAGACTCTAAGAAATCTCAGAGAAGAGAAAATGAATGTTGAGAGAAGATTGTTAGTGTGAGTTCATGCTCAGGATTCGCAGACAGGAAGTGTTGTTTCTGGAAGTCCCGCCCCTCAGTGTTGGTTGCCGAGGTGACGTCAACGCTGGAGCTATAAATATCCGCCACATGTGTTTGTTGAGGAATGTGTGTGTTTTGACAGGAATGCCAAGGCTCTGGAAAACAGACAGGCGTGCCACCAACCAGGAACGACACAGTGTGTGTGCGTGTGTGTGTGTGTGTGTGTGTACGCGTATCCTCCTATTACTTACATCAAACACCTTAACACACACACAGACTAAATGCACACAAAGGCAGACTTGTAACCTCCCACTCTGACGGCGTAAACCCCCACAGCAAACAGTGGTCCCATTCTTGTGTTCTACCCGACCCACCCTGATGATTCCTCAGACCCAAACCGAGACGCCCACATTCAAACCCCCCCGCTCCCACCATCAGGAGTTAACCAGGCTCACGCTCCGTAAACCTGGGGACTCCTGAACGCTGAGGAGTCACTCCAGAGTTTCACACACGCACACACAGAAACATACACACACACACACACACACACAGAAACATACACACACACACACACATAGAAACATACACACACACACACTCACAGAAACATACACACACACACAGAAACATACACACACACACACAGAAACATACACACACACACACTCACAGAAACATACACACACTCACAGAAACATAAACACACACTCACAGAAACATATACACACTCATAGAAACATACACACACACTCACAGAAACATACGCACACACACACAGAAACATACACACACACACTCACAGAAACATACACACACTCATAGAAACATACACACACACACAGAAACATACACACACTCACAGAAACATACACACACACACACAGAAACATACACACAAACACACAGAAACATACACACACACACAGAAACATACACACACACACACAGAAACATACACACACACTCACAGAAACATACACACACACACAGAAACATACACACACTCATAGAAACATACACACACACTCACAGAAACATACACGCACACACAGAAACATACACACACACTCACAGAAACATACACACACTCATAGAAACATACACACACACAGAAACATACACACACACACACACAGAAACATACACACACACAGAAACATACACACACACTCACAGAAACATACACACACACTCACAGAAACATACACACACACACACACACTCACAGAAACATACACACACACACACACACTCACAGAAACATACACACACACACACACACTCACAGAAACATACACACACACTCACAGAAACATACACACACACTCACAGAAACATACACACACACACACAGAAACATACACACACACTCACAGAAACATGTACACACACACACACACAGAAACATACACACACTCATAGAAACATACACACACACACACACAGAAACATACACACACACACTCACAGAAACATACACACACACACACAGAAACATACACACACTCATAGAAACATACACACACACACACAGAAACATACACACACACACTCACAGAAACATACACACACAAACACACAGAAACATACACACACACTCACACAGAAACATACACACACACTCACAGAAACATATACACACACACACGTAAAGGAACAAAGCTGCGTAACAGAGTCCCAGTGTCACCTGTGATCGGCCCACAGGTCAGAGGTCACAGGATGAATGAGTGTCTTGTCTGATTAGTGTCTCTGGTTTCACCTCTGAACACACGTCTACTTTTTCTGGCAGTTTAAAGAAAGAAGTTTTCCCACAACTTATATGTGTTTGTGTAAGTGTGTGTGTGTTTGTGTAAGTGTGTGTGTGTCTGTGTAAGTGTGTGTGTGTTTGTGTAAGTGTGTGTGTGTTTGTGTAAGTGTGTGTGACTGTGTGTTTATGTGTGCGTGTAAGTGTGTGTTTGTAAGTCTATGTGTATGTAAGTGTGTGTGTGTGTGTGTAGGTGTGTGTTTGTGTAAGTGTGTGTGTGTATGTGTGTATGTGTGTATGTGTGTGTGTGTAAGTGTGTGTGTATGTTTGTGTGCGTGCGTGTATGTGTATGTATGTTTGTGTGTGTAAGTGTGTGTGTGTAAGTGTGTAAATGTATGTGTGTGTATGTATGTGTGTGTATGTATGTGTGTGTTTGTGTATGTGTGTATGTATGTGTGTATGTAAGTGTGTGTATGTAAGTGTGTGTATGTATGTGTGTATGTGCGTGTGTGTATATGTGTGTATGTAAGTGTGTGTATGTAAGTGTGTGTGTGTGTGTGTGTATGTAAGTGTGTGTGTGTGTGTGTGTGTGTAAGTGTGTGTATGTAAGTGTGTGTATTTGTATGTCATGTCATTATACTGATGAAATGTAATTTCCTATTTTGAGAGAAAGAGTTTTAATCAGTTTTCATTTATTAATTAATGTCTCTATTTTCATCGGCCCGTCTCACAGTGACCCGGAGGAACCGATAAGCCCGTGAACACAGCTGCTGTGTTCCACAGGCCGCCTCCTCCCCCTGTGTTTTGTCTGATAGCAAACAGAACTCTGGATAAATGGGCTCTGTATTCAGACAGGAGCAGAGAGGAGCAGAGAGGAGCAGGGAGGAGCAGAGAGGAGCAGGGAGGAGCAGAGGGGAACAGAGGGGAGCAGAGAGGAGAGAGGAGCAGAGGGGAGCAGAGAGGAGGGGGCATTTTTCTGGTTCCATGAGGGTTTTGGGTTTCGGGTTTTCACATTAAGTGCGGCTCGTCCTTCAGAAGGTAAAAGTGTTTCTGGGTCTTGAAAACAGGTTCCAGAGTCTGAACGTCTGAAAGACCACCGTTACCGCCTCAGCGTGAACTGGTGAAATTCAACCCTTGTGAAAACGGTGATGTCATCACCACACTTCCCTCTGGGCTCCTCCTCCTCCTCCTCCTTCTCCTTCTTCTTCGTCAGAGTGGTCCAGGATATGTATGAGAGCAGCGTGACAGCAGTAGGTGTGACGGATGGGCTCAAGGTGGAGGTGGGACTGCACCAAGGACGGGCTCCGAGCCCCTCGTGTATGTGTGTGTGTGTGTATAAGTTGCTTGAGAGCCCATCGCAAGCAACCCGAACAGAACCAGAACATTCAGGCAACAAGAGCGACATAATCCGAACACATAGGAGGCAAACATTTGGGCGACCCAAGAACAAACGGGATCAGACTGGAGAGGAACAGGAAGTGAGTAAGAGCTGGGGTGAGGGTGGGTTTGTGTCCTCTGAGAGTTCTTGAAGATTGAAGAGGTGAGAGAGGACATGCAGATGGTTGGTGTGACAGAGGAGGAAGCAGAAGACAGGGAACGATGAGGACACAAGGTTTAGCTGTGGAGACCCTTACAGGGAACAGCTCCGAAGAGGAAGAAGAAGAAGAAGAAGATGAAGAAGACTTCAAACGTTCCATTCCACGACCCATCAAGCATCCTTCAGGAAGCATCAACAACTCCCTGACCCAGAATCCATCTGGGTCAGGGAGTTCATTCACTCCTGGTGACAAGAGACGAACATGAATCTTAAGAAAACGGTGAGAGTCCTCCGCATGGAAGCCCCCCGGCCTCCTGCTTCATCTCCATCAACAGGTTCTTGTCTTATCAGGACGTTTGCTAATAATAGCAGGAAGTCGCCCTGTACTCCATAAACCCACAGAAGTACCAGAACTACCGCAGACCTCGTCCAACCATCTCCCCATCGGCCCTCTTAAAGGAGCAGTGCGTAGATATGATCTCATATGCATCAGATCTTAAAGTTACAATCTGGAACTTCAGATCCTGGACGCCACTAAAGTCTTGCACTGCACCTTTAATGGACCGTTCCAACGCTGTGACTTCATAGTAAAACCTGAATGTCTTTGGGTTTCTGACTGTAGGGACAAACCTCACAACATCTGATGCTCCTCTAGAGAACCGCGACACGATTCCTCTCAACTTCGTCTTTCACAGCCTAAATGATGAAGATGAACCGAGTAAATAATCAGCAGGAAGAAGAAGAATTAATAAAGCTGCAGGTCTAAAGTTAAGGCTGTTTTATTTCACCTCCGTCCTTCAAAAACTTAATTCTCTACGGATTTCACATCTCTGTGTTATTTATGCTAATATTAAGTCCACTGGCCACCACCACCATGCAGGCAGGTGAGGGAATAATGCACATCACACCTTTCATCTTGGACTTTGTGTCCGGCTCAGAGGTTCTCGGAGTAGCGCTCACTCTCACCCCTTTTCCACACAAAGAGAACCTGGTGCTAGTGCTAGTGACAGTGCTTCGTTGGTTCAACTCCAGCACCTCCTAAGAACCTGTTTGCTTTTCCATTGGCAAGGAGCCAAAGTCAGAACCACGCCATTACGTCACGGTCGAACGTTATCGGTTCTGGGCTCTAGACCAGCAGAGAGTTGGTTCTTGTCTGGCACCAGTTTTGAGAGCCAGGTGCTGGTGCCTAAGCTGTCGAAAAGCAAAGAACTGGTTCTAAGTCAGGCTTTGGCTCCGAACTAGCCTTGGAACCAGCCCGGTGGAAAAAGAGTATCTGTTGCTGCACCCAGCAAACGTCGGTTCCGGCTTTGCGAGCGTGTGGAGAGATTCTGGCGACCCGAGCCCGCAGTCTGCTGTAGTTATGAGGGTATAATAGAGCATACGGGCCCGAGCGCTGCGCCAAAAGAACCAGACAATTAAGCAGTGAATAATTCACCTGACCTCTCAGGTCACTAAAAGACTCCTCCTCTCGTCTTACCTGACATTTTGATTGACCTTCTAAACTCAATAATCTCCTGCCTCTGCCACAAAGACCCGCTGATACCTCCATCTAACAATGGAAAACCTTCAGCCTTGGGTTCTGACCCGTATTCCGCGCGGGTTCAGCTACAGGTTGATGGCGATGACCTGAGGTGACGCCTTTTCACCCCGGATAAGGGTCACAGGGATTTACAACGCCGTTTATATTTATATCTTCAATAAAGTTTTTCTCAACTGACAGACAGACAGGTTGGTAGGTAGGTGGACAGACAGGCAGACAGATTAAAAGGTATTTAAACGGACAGAGAGACAGGTTGGTAGGTAAGTGGACAGACAGACAGGTTGGTAGGTAAGTGGACAGACAGACAGGCAGACAGACAGGTTGGTAGGTAGGTGGCAGACAGACAGGTTGGTAGGTAAGTGGACAGACAGACAGGTTGGTAGGTAGTCGGACAGACAGGCAGACAGACAGGTAGGTAGGTAGGTGGCAGACAGACAGGTTGGTAGGTAGGTGGACAGACAGACAGGCAGACAGACAGGTTGTACTTCCTCCTCCTGAGGTTAGTTCTAACTCTAGATTATTATCATGTTTTGGCGGTAAAGACGGGGGGATTTTTCCCCCCCTCCTTTTCTGCCTCTTTCATTCTTTCCGTTACTTTTTTTGGTCTTTACTCTCCCTGGAGGAAAAGCGGACAGAATGAGAGAGAGTGAGGAGACAACATTCACTGCTCCTCTCCCTGAGTTCAATCTCGGCCACCTCCTCCTCCCCCCCCCCCCGTCCCCTCCGTGCTGAGAGTAGCGGCGCGTCTTCTTACCGTGCGTCCAGGCTCGTGCGCCGCGTCTCCAGCAGCTCCAGAGAGTCTTTTAGTAATGTCCACCACGGGAGAGAGGAAGGACTGAGAGTCAATGTTTCCCTCTCTGCTACTCACCACCGCCCCTCCTCCCTCCTTCACTCCCCTCCCTCTATTTCCTCTTCCTCCTCCTCCTCCTCCTCCTCCTTTCTCCACTCCCGCCACGGCCACAGTGTTTGTGACATTTAGTTGATCCAGAGGATAGAAAAGAAGAATCTCTCATTGTACCTCGAGACAACAAGCGGGTCACGTGACTTAAGGTGGTCATTTAAAGGTACAGTCTGTGAAAAGTAGGGGTCTTACACTAGAAAGCCCTCGGAGTTCATTTCACCCCCACACGTCCTCACATGTCCTCACATGTCCTCACACGTCCTCACATGTCCTCACACGAGGACACACGTCCTCACATGTCCTCACACGTCCTCACATGTCCTCACACGTCCTCACATGTCCTCACATGTCCTCACACGTCCTCACATGTCCTCACACGTCCTCACACGTCCTCACACGTCCTCACATGTCCTCACACGTCCTCACATGTCCTCACACGTCCTCACATGTCCTCACACGTCCTCACACGTCCTCACACGTCCTCACACGTCCTCACATGTCCTCACACGTCCTCACATGTCCTCACACGTCCTCACATGTCCTCACATGTCCTCACACGTCCTCACACGTCCTCACACGTCCTCACATGTCCTCACACGTCCTCACATGTCCTCACCCAGAAAGAAATATGGAAATAATAATGCCTTCACGTATTTTATTCAAATATTTACCATAAAACTGAAGATTTGATCAAGTTTGTTTTTAACAGTCACACTTACAAAATGATTTTGTGATATTTCATGGAGGGTATTCACTTTTAATCAGACCCACTAGACTCTTTGGTAAAGCATGTTTTTGGAAAACTAGTAAAACCTTAAGAGATTTTCTTCCTATTTTAAGAATTCTATCACGTTACATCATTTTGTCTATTTTGTTTTAAGTCCTCGCATGTTTTATTCTTTATGCCAAAGAAATCTCACTTATAGATCAGGACCCTCTCAGTAGTCATGGTGATTATCTCTCCTTCCTAGTCCCCTCTGACCTGTGGTGTGCCCCAGGGCTCCATCCTTGGCCCCTTGCTCTTTAGCAGATACATTCTATCATTGGGTCGGATTAGGAATAAAATAAACAGGTTCAGTCACATTTTTCTTGAAGAAATAGAAACTCTCTTTTAGAGTAAATATTTTCTTTATGTTTAGAGTTTGATAAAAAAAAAAACTGTGTTCCTTAAGTTAAAGGTTATATTTTTGTGAATAATGTCAAATGAAGAATCTTGGGCTGAGACAATAAAGTCATTTTCTGCCTCTCTTCCTTTCCTGTACTCTTACGTCAGTAACATTAAGTATATCCTGTACGTGAAGTGAGGTCATTTTACAGTGTAGTTTTAGAGTTTAAAGGATATGAATACTTTGCAGATCACTGATCAAAGTTCTCATCGGATCAAATGCCGTGGCAGAGAACTTTAGGTTACCTTCATAACCCCGATTCTCAGAGTAGAATTGGGGAACAAAAACATTTTTTTCCTGTTTTTATTTTTTATTTTCAAAAATTCCAATAATGAAAACAAGAAAAAATTAATTTAAAACAGGGATGGAAATCTTTTTTCCCTTTTTTTTTTTTGGTTTTTCCAAAATTATGGGAATAGCCAAAAGACGAGGAAGATGAAGATTTACCAGTGATGAGGTAAACATGTAAAAGTAACCATCAAAATTAAATGAAGAGGGTAAAATAGCCATTATATACATTCATATTATAAAATAAAATAAATGAATACATGAATTTGACACATATGAAGAGTGGGCCCCGCCCCCTAGTTACCCTGCATGGTTCAAACCCACTCTGCTTTGACCCACTCAGAACCCGGTTGTTCACCCACTGGACCTGGACTCAGCTGACCTTAAAAAGTTTTACTTATACATAAAACAGATGAAAGATCAAATACAAAGATCAAAAGATCAGATAAAGAGATCAAAGATCGGATACAAAGATAAAATATATGATACAAAGATCAGATAAAGAGATCAAAGATCAGACAAAGAGATCAAAGATCAGATACAGAGATCAAAGATCGGATACAATGATCAAATATATGATACAAAGATCAGGGATCAAAGATCAGATACAGAGATCAAAGATCAGAGCAAAGTTAGGCCTTAGTGCGCTGACGTCCCCGATAACATGGTGCATCTTCGTCGTCGTCATCATTATCCTCGCCCTCGTTCGGCTGTAGCCTTTCAGGGTCGCCACGGTGAATCATCTGTTTCCAACCATACTCACCACCAGTACCCTGCTGGTCAACGGTACCAGTGACGGTACCCCATTTATCCTGGCCTGGTACCCAGACTAGAAATACAATGATTTGTGTGACAGCATCTTTGCTGTCATGCATGTCCTCTCTCAACATCCACAGACCTCCTCTTTGGTCTTCATCCTTCTTCTCCTGCCTGCAGCTCCATCTCCAGCATCCTTCTACCAGTAGATCCACTATCCCTCCTCTTCTTCACGGGTCAGAACCATCTCAGTCTGTCCTCTCTGACTTTGTCTCCAGGACGTCTCACCTGGACTGTCCCTCTGATGTCTCCTTTCTAATCCTGTCCTTCCTCCTCACTCCCAGAGAACATCTGAACATCTTCATCTCACCTCCTGTCTTCTGCTCAGAACCACCGTCTCTAAACCATCCAACAGAACTGCTCTCACCTCCATCTTGGAAACCTTTCCCTTCACTCCTGCTGCTCCTCTTCTGTCACAGATAACTCCTCTTCTCTCAGGCGCATACCTCCACCTCTCCAGGTTTCTCCTCCACCTGCTCGCTGCTCTCATTACAGATCTCATATCCGGTGTCTGTTCCTCTTATGAGCTGCATCATTAACTTTGTCAATACTAAAGGTTCTGCTGCCCCCTAGAGGACAGACAGAGTTTTAACAAGTGGCTCTTCAGGAAAAACATTTCAGGGTGTTTATTAGCTGTTTATTTCCCATTGTTACCCCCAGGAGAACATTCAAAGACTTAAAGCGTACAGAAGTCATATTCAGAAGAAAGATTGGCCAGAAGAATAACCACCACCCGGGTTATGGTCTCCGACACGGCGCCGGACAGGAACATGCCGTTGCTACTGATCAAATTAAACTGGCGTGCAGTCAGAGTTCTGGTCGGTCACGCCTGACAGGGTTCTGTTGGTGGTTCTGTGAACTGCCGTTTTGCAGAATACTTAACCGATAAATAATTAAAAGCATCAGTGTGCTGATGTTTTAACACGATGGCGGGCCGAGGGGACGCCATTCTAGCTCTGGTCGTAACGGCGACGGGTCGGGCCTGGAAGTCCGGCATGTCAGAATTTTGTCTCCTGACCTGCTCTGAAGGATAATTCTTGTATTTGTACGATCATTTCAGCCTCAGTACCAACAATAATCCCACAATGTGCGATAGTTTCACCCCTTTAATGAAAACTTTCTCACCTGTGTGTCTAGAACGTCTGGTCCGATCTAAAAAACACGTCGGTGGTTCTGCCGGTGTAATATTCACCGACGCTAATCTGTCCTGGCTTTTATCTAATAATGTAAGAATCCTGCTGAGGCTGCGGTCCTTACACCCAACAGCGTTAAATATTGTTTGAGAGTTCCGTCCAGTTCAAAGTTCTGTGTCGCTGTCCTGGCGGCTCTGAGGTCCAGAGCTGTTCTGAGTTCCACCATAACCCAACAGGAGAGAAAAAAGTGCTTTAGATTCCTTATACCCTGGAAAAGCAAGGCAAAGTAAGAATTCATCGCTCCCGCCCTCTGGACACCACTGCTACCGACGCCGCGTCTGCAGGACGTGTGCCAGGAAGCTCAGGAACGTGTCTGCAGGTCCAGGAGGACATCAGACCCGAGGAAGTGGAGGTTCTGGCTCCAGAGCCTGGAGCACAAACAGAAAAAAGATGAATCCATTGATTGCCTCTATGCTAAACCCGAAGCTACAGCAAAAGAACACTTAGCTTAGCTTTGGTAAAAGATGCTAAGCGCTAGTCTCAGCACCACCTAGTGACGTATTACAGTATTACAGTTTGGGTTCACTCTAGAGTCACGGTTCTGCTCCTCTGTGAATAAACAGACTTTAATATTATCAATAAAACGTTTTCACGTGAGCTCAGACTGAGTCCTTCAAAATAAAAGGCTTCTTCTCCAGAGGGGGCGGGGCCTCTACATGAGGGCTGGGTCTGTGCTCTAACGCCTCCCTGCATAGTACGGGTGGACGGATGGGTCCCAGACCTCCAAACACCTCCGCCTGGGTCGGCAGGTCTGGGAACGCCTCAAGAACCCCCCCTGGATGAGCTGGAGAGCACTGCTGGGGTGAGGGACGTTTGGAATACACTTCTTGGCCTGCTGCCACCGCGACCCGACCCGCGATAAGAGGTGGACATGGTGGACATCATGCCCGATGGTGTAGGGTGAAGAAGGAGCTTTTGGGAATGATTTATAACCACGACCCGGTTCTGTGTGCGGTTCTGTTTGTTGAAAGGGGTTTAGATCTGTGCCCCGCCGTGACCCGTATGTTCTCATAAGATGAACCGGTTTAACGGAAGCAGAGGTACCTTGGGTGCGGCGGGGTAGTTGGTTGGTTTTGGTGCATTCCCTTGTGGTGGTGTTGGAGGCGGAGCTCCTTTGGGTCGGGTCTAAAAAGTCAAGGATAGTCAAGAATAAGGACTTGAATGGACAGATGGGTTTTTGAATGTCGGCGAGAATGTTCCGAACCCTTACCTGTGGTTCTGGCACCGCTTTACCTAGGTGGTTCTGGGAGGGGTCCACTGAAACCTCCTCGGTTTGGGTGTGTGCGCTGTAAAACAAACAGATTGGATCCTCCGGCTTCCAGAAACGTAACGGGCCTGAAAAGATGCTGACTTACGCTTTCCGTTTTTTCCAGACGATCCCGATCATCGCAAGAAAGACGCCCAACGCCACCAGGAGGACGGCCAATGAGATGCCAGCAGTCGTGGCTGCAGAGACGGAGCGGACGTGTTACCAGTGGGCGTGTTTTTACGGTGCGTGCGTGGAAGGCGGGACTTACAAGGAGAGAGGGAACGGGAAGTGTCCTCCGCTGAAGTGCACGAAGGAGGCATCCATCCGGGCTCACACTGACACGCCCCCTTGTGGTTGCACACCTGAACAAAACACCTGTGATCATGATGCTGGTTCAAACACCACACCAACGGTCGCATGCTAGTTATCTCTGTTCTTAGTCCTGAGTGGCTCATGAGGCCACACCCCTTTTCCTGATAAAGCATCTAGAAGTGAATCTCCTCCATCAAACGGGTCCGATGTGGGCTTACGGCCCTAGTTGTTCGGTACTCACAGCGTGACCCGGGCATCTCTCCGAGCACCCGGTGCTTCTGTAGCTCGTCACCAGGTCCACACACTCGTTGTCACTGCAGACCTGGAAACAGACCAGACACCCGCGGGTTCTTAATCCGCTGCAGCGTTCAGGGATGACGTCATCATCCACGGCGCGGGATTACCTTTCCGTCACCGCATTTCGTCCCGGCGTCCACCTGGCCGTAGTCCTCCGTGTGGTCCCGGAAAAAAGCCCCCTTACAGGAACCGAGCTTGACCATCCGGCCGTAGTTGGGGTATTTCTTACCGCTGCGGCAGAAGAGCTTCCCGCAGTAGACGTCTCTGCGCGGCAGGAGAAGATGAAGGTCACGTTAACATCTGCTCTCATTCTGCAGAAACATCAACCAAAACATTCACCCCGACTCAAACGTCCACCACGGGACGCGCTTTGAAAGATGGAGACAGACTGTGAGCGTCGTCCAGCGCTCGATTCCAACGGAAACAGAAGGAAGACACATCCCACGGGTGAAGAGGATCATGGGTAACAGGTGATAAAGGGCTGTGAGGTGGGCGGAGACTTACTCTTTGTTGCAGCCAATGTATTCTTTTTTTGAGGGCCGTTTGCAGAAGGCGTAGTATTTTCCTTTGGCGTTCTGTTTGTAGCAGAACTTTGGCGCCTCTTCTGCACCTGGAAGCAGAGGAACATCAGATTCTGGATTCTGGATTCTGGATCTTGGCGCGGATGTTGGCGTGGGACGGCTCACCTGCGCCGTACATCTTGATGCACTGCTTCGGTCTCTGGGGACACTCTCCGTTGTAGCAGTAGCCCAGATCTCCATCACACGGGATGCCGTTAGCAGCAAAGACGTCCTGAGGACAGGTGAAGCTCTTCCCGTCGCAGAACTCCGCCAGGTCGCAGTCGTCCCTCTTCCCGCGGCACTCCTTGGAGCGAGGCGAGAGCTGCAGTGTAATCAGATTACAGTTTTTCTGAAATGAAACTGCTGGAAAAACAAAACCCCTCTCTCAGTCGCTCAGGCTCTAAAGGTGCCGTCTGTCGAATTTAGCGGCCTCTGGTGGTGAAGTCGCAGATTACAACCTCAGCCCACCTGAAGGTGAAGCATTTCTTCATCACCTTTGACACTTTAACCCAAAAGTCTTGAAAAATTCAAGAGAGTTCAGTTTGTTCCTTCTAGGCTACTGTAAAAACATGAAAGAGGCTCCGCCCACTAAAGGACTGGTGCTAAAATGACCTTTGACAAACGCGATTCTTATTTTCAGCTGATTAAACCCTCAGAACAGTTTTTAGGGATACCGGCACATTTTACAGACTGGACCTTTAAATGTCTCTTTCTCAGCAGTATCGGTTTGATCTAATCAGGATTAGGATAAGGATTAGGATAAGGATTAGGATTAGGGTTAGGGTTAGGATTACAGTTAAGGTAAGGGTTAGGCATAGAGTTAGGGAAAGAATTGATCCAATTCATCAGCAAATTTAAATAATTGAAATACCCTATATGTCCAATAGAGGTCTGAATCAGATGAAGTAAACAGATTACAATCTAAAGGGAAAACCTCTGCAAGAAACTCTGTGCATGTAAAATAAAATAATCCCGTGAACGTGTGAATGGACTGACCCGACACTGGTCGCAGCATTCACCCTCGGCACACTGGGATCCCTCAGACAGGCGGCAGGTTTTGGCGTCGCAGCAGGGATTGGTGCATTCCTACAATGACATCATCAAATCTTGAGAGTCTTAGGACTCCTGCTTCACAACAACCCTTTTCTCCTGTCTGTCTGCCTGTCTGCCTCTCCTGTCTGTCTGTCTGTCTGTCTATCCTGTCTGTCTGTCTGTCTGTCTGTCTGTCTACCCTGTCTGTCTATCTGTCTGTCTGTCTGCCTCTCCTGTCTGTCTGTCTGTCTGTCTGAGACTGTCCTCTCTACCTCACTCGCAGTCTCTTTATGCTTGTATCATTCATTCTTTCATGTTTGGGATTAAAACCAACATTAATGTGTTCATTCTTTCATGTTTGGGATGAAGGCCAACATTAATGTGTTCATTCTTTCATGTTTGGGAT
>VRLP01005713.1:0-32500 GCA_009660295.1 Lophius piscatorius
GACAGTATGTATGTCATACAGTAGGACAGACGGTATGTCATACAGTAGGACAGACAGCATGTCATACAGTAGGACAGACGGTATGTCATACAGTAGGACAGACAGTATGTATGTCATACAGTAGGACAGACGGTATGTCATACAGTAGGACAGACAGCATGTCATACAGTAGGACAGACGGTATGTCATACAGTAGGACAGACGGCATGTCATACAGTAGGACAGACGGTATGTCATACAGTAGGACAGACGGTATGTCATACAGTAGGACAGACAGTATGTATGTCATACAGTAGGACAGACGGTATGTCATACAGTAGGACAGAAAGCATGTCATACAGTAGGACAGACGGTATGTCCTACAGTAGGACAGACGGTATGTCATACAGTAGGACAGACGGCAGGACAGGCTTCGTCGCCCCGGCTGGAGTTGTAAACCTTAATAATAAAGTTTAGTTATTTTGAAGAGGATCTGAAACCTGAACTAGAAATGCGCTCCGGACAAAAATCACCAATATGTTGAGTTTTAATAACTTCAAAAGTTTCTGTCAAATTTTATCACATCAAGTGATCATATGCTGAATGAAGACGGGGTTGTTGAATTTACTTTATTGTGTTATTTCAGCCGGTCAAATGACATAATTTCGTCCAGATCAAGTTACGTTTCGTAATTGAAATGAAACTCGACTTAAAGATTCGATTTTGTTGAACAAATTGACATTATAAAGTAAGTAAATTCAACAAAACCAAATTTTTTCCCCCCGTCCAGACGATCAAATTCATTCCATTTGTTTTCTATCTTGTTAAGAAACAAGATAGTTTTTAATTCCACATAAAATTAATGCATTTCGAATCAGTTGTTTCTGTCTGATCAGAAAAACTGATTAGAAAATCAGCCGCCAGCCTCCTTCCCCTCTGCGGCCGAGCCGAGTCGACTCCGGGCCGCCGGAGGATTCTACATCTAAAAGTAGAATCTCGTCGCGGAAAGTGTTAAGTATATATATATAAGTATATAAGTATGATCAACTTAAAGCGCAAAAATCCTCTCCAGACGTTTGTACAAACATGGTTGCCCTCCTTATGGACCCGTTCTTTGGACATAAAAGGCGATAAAAAGGACTTTTACGCCACAAACATAAAAACTATTTTTTTTACTTTGTGCTGAAAGTACCCCATTAAACATTTATGAAAACAAACCCTAAGTACCCCCTAAACTTCACGCACTAGCCCTTTAATAATGCTCAAACTATGTAATTTATTCACATTGACTCAAAGTGATGGAAGATAATCACATTAAAATAAGATGAGAAATGTATATGTAATTAAAATACGTACTATAGGTTGGATTATTATTATTTAGATATATATTGTATGTATATATATATATATATATATATATATATATATATACACACAGTATTGGCCTCAAAAATTATTTTTCAGGTCCTAAAATGACAAAAAAATTAAATCATGAAATTTCCAAAAAAAAAAGAAGATAAAAATAAAATAAAATGAATACACTCTATGTTATGAACACAGCATATGTAGAGTCACACTGAGTCAAGACCTTGTAATACAAATAAAGTGAGTTGCATGTTTGACTTTCAGCTGAAGGAGGAAAATCTCTGCTGTGACTTTGAAGAATATTATATTACAGGAATTTTTTAGTCATTCATTTCCCGTCCAGTTATAGAAAAATGCAAAAAAATTCAATTTGGCATACAAGGTTTTCACTTTGCAGACAGAAATAGTCATTTCCCCCTTAATCACGTTTGTAAATCTTTGTGTAATCACCAAATCACGTCCAGGAAGTTTCCGCCGGCATGCAAACGGGATTCCACCCGCAAAAATGAGAATCCGAGCGGGACGTGGTGAACGATGAAGATGCACAGGCATTCACATAATCAGAACGCAGGATAAGCAGGAAGTATTAAAAGAAACTTTAAACGAAAGGCGGGGGGAAAATTCCCTTTAATTACAGGAAGCGTTCTTTAACTCTCCGAGGGTCCGGTCGCGTCACGGAGTCGTGACAGACCATGAGAAAGTGAGACACCGAAGAGCCAGGCATGATCGCTCCACACGAAAAGCCCCCTCTCGGTGAGAAGTTAGTGCAGCAGGGAGGGACAGGAACTGTAGTAGACCGCTGAAGGAGGCCCCGCTCACCACCAGGAGGAGCAGGAGCAGGACTGTACTTACTATCCCTTGGAATTTGTGGTTCTCTGCGGGGTCGTGGTTAAAGTTGCTGCTGAGGCTAGTGGAGACTGAGTGCTGCTTCTTGAAAGGAAAAGCCATGGCGTCCATAGACTGGCTCCTGCCGCGGATCACTCGCTACAGGGAGAGACGAGGAGGAGGAGATAGATTCAGATGGCGCTGACCCCTGTGACCCCTCCCCCCCCCTGGTACAGGCCCTGAGGAGCCTCAGGGCTGAACAGAGACCTCTACAGGCGGCGAGCAGCGCTCTGATCCTAATCCTGACAGACAAGGAAGCCACAGAGAACACCGCCGAGTTTAAATGCCCCTAGGAGGTGAGTGAGGGGGGTGGGGGGTTCAGATGAGTCACTGTGTGTGTAGATAGGTGGTTAGAGAGGAGAGAGGAAGTAGAAGGGTCAAGTGGCTCACAGATGTTCCAGTTTAAATACAGCCAGGAGAAATTTTAAAGTCCATTCCACCTCTTTGCAGGCATGAAGCAGAGTGAAGCGGCAAAATTCCTCCCATGGTGGAAGAAATCTATCCTTCCCTTCTATCTACCCTTTCACCTTCCGACAGGTAGAGAGGTCTGAATGACAGAGCAGCAGCCAAAAAGCGTGGAAGCAGTGGGAAGTCAAGACGCTGAGAAGCCAAGAGAGGTGAGTTCCAGCAGCGCGGAGCAGCGGAGCTTCCCTTCATTCAGACTGAAGGAGGATGATGAAGTCCGGAGTTTTCCCAGAGGCAGAGAGAAGATGACCTTCTCTTTGACATTCACAGAAGAATCACCTGACCCTTGGTTGACATCGGTTACTGTAAGTGCATTCGATGCTCAGATCAGAGCAGTTTCTCTGATTTATAAACCCTCACAGTGACGGTGATGGTTTCCGTCAGTTGTCACTATCGCTACCGCTAACGTGTCGCTACATGAAGCTGCAGCCAGCGGTGCATTATCTGAACACGAGCGCGGGAAATACAGAATCAGCGTGTGAGGCTGTCTGATGCTAAATCCATCCCTAATGTTAACTAGACCAACACAGGTATCTCCCAGAAAAGCCCCCAATCGCCTGCGTTGTACACGCAAATCAGAGCAACTGGGTTTTCCATTTAAAAAAAAGAAGCCCCCCTATATACGCGATAGATTTCATTATGTAGATTCATATGAGAAGATTTGGATGTAATCAGACATTTTTGTTTGGGAAGTAATGGTAAAAAAAAAGGTGTTTTTGCAGAAAAAATAAAATAAAAAAATCCCCCCACTAGTGAGTAAAATAGGAACAATTACTCTAATATATGACAAATACAAGTTAATTCTCCTTGATGCGGTCATATGAGGTAGTTTTGGACTAAATAGGACCAATGATTGGGAAGTTATGTACATAAAAGAGTGTTTTATGTAAGAAATAGCTCCCCCTAGTGAGAAAAATATGATATTTATATGACATGGATCTGCTTGTGTTGATTCTTTTTCTACAAATTTGGACTAAATCGGACCACCGGTTCAGAAATCATGACCTGAAAGCTCCCCCTAATGGTGGAAATATGCAACCGACCTTTCCTGAAAATCAATCCAGTTCTTCCTCGCACTAATGTCTACGGTGACAAAAGGGTTTTGAGTTATCGCGTTAACATGAAGGATCCGTGGCGGCGCCGTTTATTTCTGCAATATCCCAGACTTTTACGGGAAAACGATGTATTATGGGGAGTAACTAGTGTCATAAATATCTGGGCGCGCTACCAGTTTAATCCTGATTCCAGTCCTCATGCTAAGTTAGCTAAACTAGCTGCTGGCTGTAGCTTCACATAACATCAACTAACGCTTTGGCAACAAAAAGCAAACTTTCCAACATCTCATTTATAGGAAAAAAAGCTCAAATCCCATCTTTGTAAAGGAGAATATTCCCATTTTAGTGGCGACATACATCACATCCTTCCCGTTCACTCATCACTGACTTTCTTTCTTTCCTTTTGGAAGCAGAGAGCTGCAGAGGGCGAGGCTGTCGGTCTGAAACCTCGGCCTCTGCTGCTGCTGCTGCCGCCTCTTCGGTTACCTTGAAGGACTCAAAGAAACCCCCTCCTCCTCCACTCCCATTTTCCAGCTTGTCATCCTCTCCTCCGACGCCCATCATGGCCTGGCTGTTCACATGCAGCTCCTCGTACAGCGTCTCCAGCAGAGCCGACCGCGTTCGTTCCTGACGCACAAAAAACAAAGGAAAAAAAGAGGAAATCAGATTTTTCACGATGCAAAAAAAAAAAAAAAACACGAATCCGTTCCAAAAAAATTAGAACAAACTTAAACTCACCTCTAATTTGGAAAACTTTTCCGCTTTGTAGCAGGCGTACTCGCCATTAATTAGCTTAGTGAAAAGGAATTCATGGAATTCAGGGCCCTGGTATAAGAAGAGGAGCAGAGAGATAAGACGCCCTGTTGGAAACCATCGTCTTCAAAATAAGTCGTTCTCTTACTTTTTTGAAGACAGCTGGGTTTGGGAGGGCGGGTCCGAAGAAGGGGACATCGTCCCGTGCCGTCACCGACACCTGGGGATCAAGTAGAGGTCGCCAAGTGACAGGAAGTTGAGTGTTTGACACAGGAAGCAGAGTCCAGACCATAATAAGGGAGATTAGGTTACCCTGTAGAGGACGTTGTCTGAGCAGGGCTTGACCGCTTGGACCACAATGTAGGCGTGGAGGAAGTTGGAGGCGATCATGTCGGGAACGAAGGGAGTGTTCTCCTCTTGAAAAATGATGGCGACGATGTCGTTCCCTATGTGGCGCTTTCTCTGCAACTGCAACGCAACAGCAACGCGGCAACCTTATGAACCAGAGTGTCCCGGAGACGAGACATCTCCCCAGAACTACATTCATCAGTGTGTGACGTGTGTCGGAAGTTATCGTGTGTTTAAAAAACATCGGAAATTCTTTTTTCGAGTCGTGAACGGAAAAGCCTCCCTGTTTTTATTCAGGACATTTTCAATTGGCAAGAAGCCAAGTCAGCTCCACACCGTAAAGTCCCTTGTTTGGGAAAGGGGAGTTGCAGATGTCTGCCACTAGGGGGAACTGTATCTCCATAATCACATTTTTGGTCCGATTTAGTCAATATTTGATGCGTCTGAATTGACCAAAGGAGATCTATCTAGTATGTGTCATATTTTACTCTTTAGTTCATGTTTAACTCAGTAGAGGGAGCTATTTTTTTTTTTTTTTACAAAAAACACTGGCAGTTTTTTTAACATAACTTCCTTTCCATTGGTCCGATTCAGTCCAAATTTACCTCATATGAACACCCTTAAGACGATTAAACTTTCATCTGTTATATTTTACAGTAATTGTTCATATTTCATGGGGGGGTATAAACGCTGAACAAATTATAAATCATCTTAAATTCTTCTCCCTGTCCCAGAATTGAAAACATGCCAGTATGTGAATCGCCACTAGGGGGTACTGTTTCTCCAGACAGCAGCACTGACAGGCTCATAACACCAACCACAGCTGGGGGGCAATGAACCTATGGCCACAGCCACATCTGTTTTTGCACAGACCATAATAGAATATGCTGTGTGCCGATTAATCGGAAAAAAAAACATGGTGTGAGCGACTGTTGCAACTCAAAAATCATAGTGCTGCTCGTATGCGGCGATCAGCCATAACATTATGAACACTGTAAGGGGGAGTCAGAAAATGACTGATTGTCTTTTTATAATGGGATTTATTTTGCAGCAGGTGAAGATTTTCTACCTCAAAACTGATGTGTTGGAAGCTGGAAAAATGGGCATGTCTGCAGGACGTGTTGGGGGTTCCTGGTCTTTATTGGTCAGGCCCTACTGAGGTTGTCCAAAGAAGGACAGCTGGTGAACCGGTGGTCCTTTGTGCCCATGTTAGTGGCGTGACTGCTCGGCTGGATCGTGACCTAGATGGTACTACGTAGGTGGTTTTAATGTAGTGGGTGATCGGTGTATTCAAGCACGCGTTCACAGTGACTCATGCTTCATGAAAAGACGAGCCGCTGTTGTTGGGCATAATAATAATGAGGTACGTGCAAAAGGTGGTACTACAATACCCAGAGGGAACCTGTCTGACTGCTTGCAGTGAACCAGGAGGGGGGTGTTGGTCGGGTTTTGCATTACAGTACCTGCTGGGTGTCTCCCTCCGTGTAAGGCAGCTTTGTGGACACATGGAACATGACCTCTTTGTTGCGGTAGTTGCAGTAGATAGATTCTGTGCCCGTCTGCCCGTGAGTCACATCTAACCCTCCGCGAAAACTGGAAGCACACAGAAACCATGTCCAACAAGATATTCTCCAGCACCCCTTGCATTATAAGCAGGACCATCAATCCTGTAGCGGGCCCAATACAGAACATATAGTGGAATATATAAAGGGCCACAAATTATACCCTTTAAAGTTGTGCAGCTCAATTTTCTCTCCGAGAAACTCCAAGAACTCTACAAAGGCGGGACTCTCGTCACTGTTGCCAAACAGCTCCTCTTCTGATGTCTGTGAAGATTAAGAGCAAAAAATAGGGAAGAAGAAGTCGTAAACATCAAAACTCGGAGGACCAACGGGTTTGAGGAGATAAGGGTTAAAGCTCTGCAGATGATTCAGAGGGTAGAAGGTCTACAGTTGGTTAAAGTGTTATTGTTGTGTAATAACTGCTTTATTAAGACAGGTGATGTAGAGTGGCAATGTGGATCCAATGAAAATGTATCCGTTAGGGCCAGTCTGGGGATGCAGGAGTTAAAAGTACATTTTGAATAAATGAATAAAGTTTATAGTTTCAAAAAAAAAAAAAAAGGACATTTTTTATGGTCAAAAAAATATTAAACCTTTCCATCCAAGAAAACTCCATCGGTTCTAACAGAGTGTTGGGCAAGACGCCTCTGGCGCTGCTTACATGACTTTGTTTTCTTTTGCGCTCTAAGAAAATGTTTGCGTTGAAATTAAATTGATCCTCGTGCAAACAGATGATTGAAAACGCGGTTCTGAGCCTGATAAGCCAGTTGTTGGCGGTGTAGCGTTTCAATATCAACAGCTTAGAAAAGCAGCTCACACCTGCTAACACGCGTGATACTCCACAATTGTTTTTTTGTTTTCTTCTTTCCACACAAGTCTATGAGGATGAAGAAAGTTTGTGCTGACACAGGCTTTTTTTTAATTTTTTTTTTACAGAATTTGCATTTTGCCCGTTTACATGGAAATGGCAATCGTGGCGTTTTCAAAAGATTTCACTCTGGAACTAACTGTATCCCTGAGAAGTTGCCGCTGCTTCCGCACGTTCTTCGCGTTACGGCGATAACTCGAAAACTGTTTCATGGATCATTTTTGAATTTTATACCCACATAGGACCTAGTTTGAGGAAGAACTGGATTGATTCTGGGAAAGGTCAGTCGTATATTATGTTTCTAGCGGGAGCTGTATTTCCAAAAGTTTTGAACCAATAATTTCTCAACTGTTAGTCTGATTAAGTGCAAATTTGGTGCATAATAATATTTTGCATATTTTCCTGTGATAATTCATATTTTACTCACTAGAGGGAGCTATTCTTATGAAAATGGAGTTTTTCGGACATAACTTCTTAACCGCTGGTCCGATTTCGTCCAAATTTTGTGCATTTGAATCGAACCGAGGAAATATATCCTGTATATGTCGTATTCTACCGTTATCGTTCATATTTTACTCACAACAGGAATGCAAACACTGTTTTTCTAACTCCCCTTCCTGACCGTGTTTCCAGTAAATTCCAAATGATGTAACTATGAATTGACTCGAGGAGATCAATCTTGTATAGTTCATATCTTACCCTTATAGTTCAGATTTTACCCACTATGAAGCTTTTTTTTATGGAAAACATTGTTTTTCTGACATAACTTTACATTTGATTTAAACATAACATAAGATAATGTTCAATATGTAAATGTTTTGTATCTTTTGTTGCAGAATTCTAAGACATGTCAGTTATTTAAAGAGTGTATTAGTATACTGAACACAAAAACACACAGGGTTAAGGCGCCCATAATGCGGTTACATTAGATTTTTGCTTCAATCCAGAACCCAATGTTGTGTAATGGGCCGCTCTATCGTCCACACACACACACACACACACACAGACACACACACACACACACACACGCATAGGTTTTCAGCACCATTTGAATCATGTGGCACTAACGACTCATACGATGATTCGGTAAGCAAACACACCACTTGTGACCTCGGCGGCCAAGCAGAGTGCTGGGAGGGGTGGATGGCTCACATGTGACCTTAATGACTTTTTAGGCTTCAGTACCTGGAACTCAGTCAGATGGAACTGATGACTCATTTCAGACTAGTGGTGATATATCCTCAATTGTTTAAAAAAAAAGAAAGAAAGAAGCCTAGTTGCTTTTTATTAAACCGCTTTGGGCTACGGTGATCTTGATGGATCGGCACGAACATCTTGTTCAAACACGCTGCATTTGCATTTGAGATAATCGAGCGTGCTCCAATTAGTTATATTTGCACCATCGACGGCGGGTTGACACGACGGCTCTATGAAATATTAATTAGCTGGACATTATCTACTGTGAGGTGCACACAAAAGCCTGCTATACAACCACGGTTATTTACAGAAAAGAAAAAAAACACCTGAGAAGACGCTCATTGGGTTTTTACTGTTTTGCATGAGCGCTCCCCTCACGCTTCCTGAATAGCAAGTGTTTTGTCGGGAGGAAGAGGAAGAGGGCCCTCGCCGTCCTCTTCAGGTGACCTTGGTCTCATTCTAAATGTATTTAAACTTCTGCAGGCTTTACAGGGTTCAAGGTCTCCACTGAAAGGTACAAGTGCCCTCAGCAAAGCGTTGAGAAGCTCCGCTTCTTTTCTAGAGCGTAAACAGGAGGGCTGTGAAAGCCTCGCAGAATGAGAGGTTGAAGTTACATCCCATGTAATGAGCTAATCACTGTTATTCATGGCTGTTGTCGATTCACCGGAATAACAGTGAATCCAGTCCTAATCTGCCTCTGGTTACAATGTTATGGCTCATCAGGCTACATTGACAGACTTTATATCTCACCTGTCCAAACTTTTGGTAAATGACCCCAAACTTGAAATTGTTGCTTATCACATGTTCATCGAAGGTGACAATAAGTCTTGAAGCCTGTAAAAAAAAAAAAAAAATAGACGTTAAAGGAAAGTTTCACTTTTTTTTTTTTCACCACAGTCAGGATGGGGGGTGACATGAATACTACTATGTCGGGGGACATCGTTGTAACCGAGCCAAATGGACCAGGACGACGCTCCATTTGGCTCGGTTGGGTAGACTATGGACCCAAAATGTGCTAAAAATTAGATTATGGCACCAGAGAGGGTTTTGGTAACAAAGTACCACCTATGTCCACTAGAGGGAGTGATATGGACAAAATACAACCTTTGGCTGGGACATAAATCACTGTTTATACTAAACAACTACTCTGAAAAGTAGTTTCACCAAGAGTTTGTGTTTTCACAGTAAAATTCTGTGTTTTCTGCATATTATGACCATAAAAAAAGTTATTACTGTTATTTTACTGAAGATAATTCACCAAATCTACAGCAGTGATAGACCGTTTTCAATTTTACCTTTTATTTTGTTGTTGTACTGTTGCCATTTGACAGTTTTCACTGTAATTAGACAGATTATGTTCTTTTTTTACAGTGCAGCATTGTGCACAGTCAAAAAAACTGAAGAAAAAAAAAGGGTCAAAGGCCAATTATTGGTGTTTTGAGAAAACAAGTTACGAAATTTCTGGCAAAATCCTTCATAAAATATCCTCTAAAGTTCATAATCCTCGTCAGTCTGAGCTCAAATCAAGTGGGTGTATTTGAAATGTATAATATTTTATGTTTCTTATTGCATCCCCTCCTTAAATATTCAAAAGCTACTCAAAACAATCTTCTTATATTTTTTTACTGTGATCTTACTTTGGGATAGAGAACGGGGAAGAAGCGATCCACGTTGACTTCCTCGCAGACGAGCTTGGAGCAAAAAAAAAGAAAGAAAAGGGGAATAAAAGATGTCAGAAAGCATTCCCGACAGATCAGTGTCTGGATGATATGACGACTTCTCCTCACCTTGGCCATCTGGACCACGTTGGGGAACTCTGTCAGGCAGGAGATGGGGATGACATCATGGTGGGTTTTCAGCTTGTTCCTGGTGAAGTCGTAAAACACAAAGACAAACAAAGTGATGCAACATTTCTCAGAACGTATCAGATGGGGAAGAGCTGATCCGATGCAGGCCTTCATCAAACCTCCCAACCTGTTCCTCTTTGCGATCTCTCCCTCTCCCTCCCTCTCTCTCTCTCTCTCTCTCTCTCTCTCTTTCTCTCCACCACCCACTTGCTGGCCTTAATAGTCCATCTGTTACTCTGCTGTGGGGATGACAGCTCTGTTGACACTCTCCAGCTTTATAACTCTTGTGACAACACCGGCGCTGGTCGGATGAGTTTATTCAGTAAACACTGAGCATTTCAGGAAAGAAAAACATGATGGATTATACTGCGTGTACTTCCCGCTGATCGTTCAGAAAACACTTTGTTTGAACATACACAACCGTCGCGTCAGACGGCCGAGCAGCAGATCGCAGATTTAGAGCTTCAAGCGGCGTTGTGCCGCAGTTTTCAAACATAATGAGCAATACCTGAGCATGAGACGGAGATGTTCCTGGTCCCCGATCTCATCATACTTTAGAGAGAACACCAGTTGTCCAAGGGCGCTGTCCACCGAATAGTAGTTAAAATGTTCCTGAGGGCACAGGAATCAGAAACAAGCGTTAGTATCAGAACGCTGGTGTTCCTGACGGCAAGGGTATATCCCCTAAATAGCCCCCAATCCCCTGTGTTGTACAACTCCTCAAATTAAATGTGAAGTTATGTCCGAATAACAGCGTATCTTGCAAAAAAAAAGCTCCCCCAGTGAGTAAAATCTGAACTATTCCAGTATAATATGATATATTCAAGATAGATCTCCTCGGGTCAATTCACGAAATCTGGATTGTAAAAATGCTTCCCGTAGTGTGAATAATATGAATTATTATACTAAAATAGGATATACACAAGATAGATATCCTTCAGTTTATTCACTTTCACCAAATTTGGACCAAATCCGACCAATGTTTAGGAAGTTATGTTCCAAAAACAATGTTTTCTTAGTAAAAAGGAGCTCCCCCTAGTGAGTAAAATATGAACAACTCGATTTGAATATGATTCATACACATAGAGCTCCATGAGATTGATTCATATACATCAAATTTGGACGAAATCGGAATAACAGTTAGGAAGTTATGTCTGATAACAGTGTTTTCTTCATGAAACAGCTCCCCCTAGTGAGAAAAATATGAACTATTTATGTTAAACACAATGTATAAAAGATAGATCTCCTCGAGTCAATTCATCTGCAAAAAATTTGGACTAAATCGGACGAACGGTTGAGAAATGACGGCCTGGAAAATTTTGAAGATAAAGTCCCCCTAGTGTCAGAAATATGCAACTAACCCTCTCCATCATCAATCCAGTTCTTCCTCGCCCTCAGAGTAAACCATTTGAAAATGATCCATGAAATAGTTTTTTCATGTCGTAGCGTTAACGTAAAGCCTCGGCGGCGTACGGCAGCGATGGCGATTCCGTAATATCCCCGACTTTTCCTGGATATAATCGGTCCAATCTGAGTTCCCTCTCTTATTCTGTTTCTCCTCTTCCATCAAAGGCAGATGAAATATGTTCACATTACGTGTGTGTGCGCAGGAACAGGTGGCGAGGCCTAATGCATCTTCATTAGCGTCGGTGTGCGACGGAGCCCAACAGAGAGGCTGGTAGCTGTAAGTGGTTTAAATGGATTGCTTATTCATTTCATTAACATAACGAGGAAAGCGGGTGAAATTAACTATGAAATATAAGTAAGATGCTAATGAAACCCATTTGTGGACCAAGTGGGTCGCTCTAATAATGATGGACTTCACGAGTTTGACTTTGAAACTCACTTTTAAAAAGTGATGAAGTGACCTCAGTGCTGGACCCGCATGATTTTTTCCATCGCTATTAATTTTGCATCAGCGAGATTGAGTTATCTTAAATATCAAGTTAAAGGCAAGGGCCAGATGAAGATGCACAAGGGGAGATAAAATTAAAGGGATATCTAGGCTTGACTAATGAGGGGGATTTGTGGGGGAACACAAACTGCTGCCAGTTTCTAGAGAGTAACCACAGGAGAAATACGGATGCACTAGTTTACCACACCAATCTCATTATATCTGCTAAATATAATCAAGCAGTGACAACAAAATGATTGAGAAAAAAAAATCATCCTTCGTTGAATCATGTATGCAGTTGATTCTGTGACGCATTAATTAGCGAAATTTTAATTTACACATTTCAGAGCTTCTTGTTTTGTGTTATTACCATGTTATTACACAATTATGACAGGAATTCGTTTTTTTTAAAATAGCTTTGAAATAATGATGGTTTGAAAACATGATCATTATTCATTTATATTGAGAAAGACCTATTATGTAAATTCCAACAATAAGGAAACACCTTAAAAAAAAACATTTTGGAAAAAAAAATTGGCTAAAAAAAGTGATTTTTCTTTCTCACCTTGCCCAGGAAGTGTTTCCGATAGATGCTGGCTGTGGTGTTACATTCCAGTTTGGTCCGGGCGTTTGGGGACAGAGGCTGCAGCTGCTCGGCGTCCCCCATGTCGCTCAGCTCATGGTTGGTCCCTTCAATCCAGTAGCCCCCAAACTGTGGCAGAAGGATTAGAGGAAATGGACTTTTTCTGCCCAACACCTGTTCCAAGATAGAAAAGCATTTTTTTAAAGTTCATTTAGTTCAAGGGGTACTTTGAAATATATTTATGACGAACACTGAGCATCAATCCTACCTCATGGACACTTGGGTAGGGAATGTAGTCTTCCTCAGTCTAGACAAATAGAGAAAAAAGCTTTGTTTTCTCAACAAATTATGAAAATAATCAAACTCTCACAAGGGGTACATCCCCAAAAAGTCCACAATCCACTGCACAGTACAAGCAATCCTCCCGATTCATTGAATTTTTGGTAAAATATGAACTACTAGTGTAAAATATCATGTTTACAAGTAGATCTTCTCGAGTCGAATCAAGTGCACCAAATTTGGACTAAATTGAAGATAATGTGGAGATAAAGCTCCCCTTAGTTTTGGAGATAAACACCCGGACTTTCCCAAAATCAATCCAGTTCTTCTTCACACTACGGTCTAAATGGCTTTTAAATTTTAAAGTGATCCATGAAAGACTTTTTCAGTTGTTGCATTTACAAGGATCTGCGGCGGTGTGGATGACCATTCTATACCCCCAACTTTTGATAAAATATCGCATTTCATTACACCATCTGCATTTTTCCCTAATACTCTTCGTCTCTTAGACTTGAGAGGCTCAGTCTGCAGAGCCTGGCAGCAGAGGATGCATGAATCTGTAGGCGTAAACTTTGAGGGCAATGCACAGCGCTATGAGTAATGCTAAGCTACGGCGTGTTGCAAAAATGAGCCTGTCTGGGAAAGGAAGATACGGTGAATCCGTTGTGAGAAGAATGACCGCATCATGTGACTAAGACTGTCGGCACAAAGGCAATCATACCTTGAGTGGGGGAGGGAAATTGCACCTCTGCTCATCCATCCTGTTGCCCTATGAGGAGAGAGAAGGAGAGAAGAGAAGCGGTAATTAGAGGGAGGGGTCACTGTCGCTGGTCCAGGAAGAGCAGCCGAGAAATGTCAACGTGGATCAAAGCGCCCTCAAGAATTATTGTCAGCCTTTAAAGAAAAATGAATAAAATGAGATGCAAAAAAAATGTCTTTAGTGTCTATACCCATTAACCAGCCCAACCAGCCCTCTCACAGTGCAGGGGGTCAGTTTGCAGACACGTCCTCTTCCAGGTGGATTTTTGTTGATGTTTTTTTTTTTACCAAAAACCTCTGCTTTGGTCTCATCTGACCTCTGACCTTGTTTCAGTGAAAATCCCAGTGGTGTTTGTCAAACTGTAGGAGCTTTATCTTGTGTTGGACGAAAACAGAGCCTTTTTTCTTGCTACCCTCAAAAACAGCTGGTGTTGGTGTCGGCGCCATCTGATGGCGGTTAGAGACTTTCTGACCCCAAGATTCAACTGACTTCTTGAATTCTCCTAGCTAGAATCCTTGCAGAGTCTTCTACTAGTTGAACCATCCTCCTCACAGTGCTTGGGTCGGTTTGCAGGCATGTCTTCTTCCAGACATCCCCAGTCTCTTTAAACTTCTTCATTATTGATCTAACTGTTCAAACTGACATTTTGAACTGCTGACAGATGTTCTCGTCTCCATTGCCACAATTGTTCAGCTCTACAACTTTTCTTTGCTCCTCATTGCTGTGTTCTCTGGTCTTCATCATCGTGAAGAACCTCAGAGAGAATCAGGCCTGTGTCACCTCATATTTATACCCCAGTCAAACAGGAAGTCACTGTTCACCACTTCAGAGTTCCTGCTCCAACAGGTGAAGCCAGAAATCCAAAACAGGACTGGAAATATGCTCCAGTTACCTTTTAATCTTTCCCAGTTTACCTTTTATGTTAAGAATTTAATGTTTTGTCGTTGTTTTTCATTCCTTGAATAAGAAGTCAGATTTTTGTGAGTATAAAGATCAAGGGTAGAGACAATAAAGACAATTCTTACAGATCAATTTACTCGTTTTTTCACTGGAGGCCAATAATTCTGGAAAAATTCAGCTTTATTAGATAAGAACAGAGTTTTCCTGAGAAATATGCAGGTTTAGTCAGATGATGGATGCAAAGACGCAGAAAGAACACACACAAGAATTGGAGTGAAGACGACCCAGGGATGAAGAAGATGCTGAGATAACTGACACTGGAACACCCATTGGACCTGAGGAATGTTTGTTGTGTTTGTGGGGGGTCTAGTTGTTGCTTGTAGGCCAACTTGCAATGCTAAGTAGGCCTACGACATCCCGACAGCAAGGGTATATCTGGAAAAAGTCCCCGATCCCCTGCGATGCACAAGCAATGCCCCATCCGAACTTTTCAAGTGAAACATGAAGATTTGTCGGAAAAACTTCTTTTTTTTTGTAATAAAAGTGCGGGAAATAGGAACTATCAGAGTTAAACATGATTTGTTCAAGAAGCTCCTTTCGAGTCGATTCATATGAACCAACGTTGGACTAAAATGGACTAACGCTTAGAAAGTTAGGTAAAAAAAACAAACAGTGTTTTTCATTAAAAAAAGAAAAAAAAGAAGCTATCAGCTAAAATAGTTTATATTTGACCCTCTACTGAGAAAAATATCAACTATTAGAGTAAATAATGATAAATACAAGACAGATCTCCTTTACCCAATTTAAATGAACCACATTAGGACTAAATCGGAACAACGGTTGAGAAATTATGTCGCGAAAACGTTTAGAGATAAAGCTCCCACTAGTGTTGGATATATAGCACCGACTTTTCTCAAAATCAATCCAGTTCTTCCTCTCACTAAAGTCTATGTGGGTCAAGAATTTGAAAATGATCCGTGTAACGGTTTTCGAGTTATCGCGTTAACATGCAGAGTCTGCGGCGGCATCGCCGTAACCAACGCAATCAATGTCATTCTCATGTATGGGACGCACGCAGGCGGCGAGGCAGAGGAGAGGCCAGAGCGATGAAGAATTAGGAAGAGACACACCGGGTGGTTAGTCACTCTGTGAGCACAGCTTAGAAGTCGGGACAGAAATTTAAAAAAAAAGATCAAAGCGTCAGCTTACCTGCATCTTTTCAATCATTTGAAAAAAAGCCATGGTCTGCAGAGAGGAGAGTGAGAATGTTTTGAGTTGGGGGGCGTGGAGGTAGATTTTATCTACAGCAGTAAGTCCGTTTGGTACAGATGTTCTGGAGACCTGTCAAACAATTGATCGTTCTGTCTTTGTTACCCAGACTGCCTTGCTGCTTTTCTGTTTACTCTTGACTCATTCCTGCAGGAGCCGTTTAATTATCACTCGGTGGACAGTCGGTCCTTTAAATGTATTATTATTATCTCTAAAGAAACACACGATGAGAAAAAGATGCTAATGTTCTCTTGTGGATGTGTTCTGGTTTTATTATCGCACTAAATAAGGAAATATTTACAGTATTTCATGTGTTTGTTTGTTTTCCAAAAATTACACAGAGACAATTATGTTTTTATATATTGTGACATTCTGAATGCGTGGTTGAGCTAGTTTAGTTTTTTTACAATACGATACGATGTGATACGATATTATACGATATTATACGATATAATACAATATGATACAATATGATACGATATTATACGATATTATACAATATGATACAATATGATACGATATTATACGATATTATACGATATGATACAATATGATACGATATTATACGATATTATACGATATGATACAATATGATACAATATGATACGATATTATACAATTACATACAATTACATACAATACGATATGATACAAAAACACACACACACACATTTACTAACATGTTCAGGGCACTTTCACCGATCTTTCTACAATCCTCCCTCTTGTGCAATTATTACCGTAGTAATGCGATATATGTGTATTATAGTGCATATTTTTTTAATATTTATACTGTATATTGTAATTTTCTATTAACCAATGCAACAATCTACATATTATATATTCCATCCAGTGTAACACTACTTCCTTTATCACTTCAAGTCATAGAATAGTACAAAACAATAGTTACATATTTAAATCAACTCATTTTTAAGTTTGGACCATTTGACTTTTACTTTAACGGGGGTGTCCTTGGATGACACGCGGGAAGGTGTGCTTGTAAGTTGTTGTTTTTTTCTTTCTAATGTTTAAGCTAGTCTATAACCTTGGAGTTAAAATCAAACTCTCCTGATTCCAGCTGCCGTGTTTTGGGGGGGGTCTGCGCTGAGGTCCCATAAACAGGAAGTAAAACACCATCCACAGGATTCAGATGGAGACTTGTTTGAACTCACAGAGCATTTGGAAAGTCTTTCGTGTGGCGGACTGAAACGTGACACCGTTTCAAACTAATATTTGTCAACTATTTGTATAAAATCACCATGATTTGTGTCATTTGTGACATTTCAAGGCGGTTCTGAACCGCGCCAACTGTGCGATGGGAGCCGGTACTGAGGCCACAGTGTCTTCAGAGCCACAAATAGATCATTCTGATTAATCACCCGAAATATTTCTGGGGAAATATTGAATATAATATAATATCTGAGCAATATAAGGCCTGTAAAGTACAAAAATGTTGGCCTGTCTGGCAACAACGCCAAACATTATTACAGCATGTGATCTTTTTTTTTTTTCTCGCTTGACGCCACCCACCCCATGCTTAATTCCTCATATCCCAGCCACAGCGGTTGTGGGAACCATGTTTCGAATCTAAATATACCAAACCTGCATGCATCATTTGAGCGTGACAACTCTCAAAGCTGCAGAAAATGCGGAATTCTAACAAGTGGTGGGAAACGTCAGTCTACAGTAGTCAAGGGAATGCAGAGAGGCGCCGCTAGTAAAGCCTGACAAAGTCAAAAGGTTTGTGTAAGGTTTTGTCTTAGCTTTCAGTGAGTATGAGTAAAGTCCTCCACCATGTGCAAACAGCAGTCTGCCACAAACCCTGAAAGTAAATAACTCCAGGCTCGACACCATTAACCAGCATTTAGAACAAGCCAAGCTGCAGAGCTGCGCTTTCTGTTATCTTCCCTCATAAAAAAACAACAACAATATTAAGCAATAAAGCTGTAGGTCATGACAAACAGTCCAAAAGTGCAGGGATCTGATCAAATATTGTTAAAAAAAGGAAGAAAAAAGAGAAACAAATACTGCACGTTTGCTCTTGCTAAGAGAAACACCTGAGAACAGAGAACGCTATAAACCTCAACGTTTCCTTCACCGAAAATATTGAACCATACGAACTGTCAGATTTTGCATTTGCAACTGTAATCTCAACCTGGAGAGGCTGCAGTCCAAACCGCTGCTGATAAAGCTAGGCTGCAAAATCCACTTGTTGTCTCCCATCATGCACGCTCCAAGAGGAGAGCTACTCACACGATTGGGCTTCCTCCAGTGAGTCTTTGTCACCATCAGTGCATTGAGCTGCCTGTCATGATTTTGAGCCATTTCTAACCCTCATCAAAGCGGCGTCCTGCAGCTTCAAAGGACGTTTTTGAGGAGACAGACTTCACACAGGTTCGGATTAAACCCCCCGAGCAGGAAGCTCTCTGACGGATGTGCGTTGTCAAACGGCCGGCAGCTGACTGAATCCCTGTCTGACACCTGAGGAGAAGCTGCATCCCTCCTCGCTGCAGCCATGACGGGGAAAACGTTGGATCAGAAAAAAAGTTGAGGAGTGGATCCACAGGCACTCCCAGTGTGTGCTCTGTACATACACAAGGATCAGCCAGTGTCAGGTTGCATGTGAAGGTGGCTGATGTTGCTGCTGCAGGTGCAGAGCAGCAATGCCGAGGCTGCAGCAGGACGTGTCTCGTCCTCCGCAGGTTCTTCTTTCTGCAGCAGTGCAAGAAGAGAACTGAAAGCCGGAGGTGGAGCCCGACTTCAGCAACGTTTGTGAACAGTCCCTCTACTACTCTTCAAACATGTGAGCGTGAGAGACTCAGCTGATGATTAGCTGTGAGAGAACCCTGTGTCCAGAGAGAGAGAGAGAGAGACATACATGTGTCCAGAGAGAGAGAGAGAGAGAGAGAGACATGCATGTGTCCAGACAGAGAGAGATAGACATGTGCATGTGTCCAGAGAGAGAGAGAGCGAGAGAGACATGCATGTGTCCAGAGAGAGAGAGAGAGACATGCATGTGTTCAGAGAGAGAGAGATAGAGATGTGCATGTGTCCAGCGAGAGAGAGAGAGAGAGAGACATGCATGTGTCCAGAGAGAGAGAGAGAGAGAGAGACATGCATGTGTTCAGAGAGAGAGAGATAGAGATGTGCATGTGCCCAGAGAGAGAGAGATAGAGATGTGCATGTGTCCAGAGAAAGAGAGAGAGAGAGAGAGACATGCATGTGTCCAGAGAGAGAGAGATAGAGATGTGCATGTGTCCAGAGAGAGAGAGAGAGAGAGAGAGAGATAGAGATGTGCATGTGTCCAGAGAGAGAGAGAGAGAGACATGCATGTGTCCAGAGAGAGAGAGATAGAGATGTGCATGTGTCCAGAGAGAGAGAGATAGAGATGTGCATGTGTCCAGAGAGAGAGAGAGAGAGAGAGAGAGACATGCATGTGTCCAGAGAGAGAGATAGAGATGTGCATGTGTCCAGAGAGAGAGAGATAGAGATGTGCATGTGTCCAGAGAGAGAGAGAGAGAGACATGCATGTGTCCAAAGAGAGAGAGATAGAGATGTGCATGTGTCCAGAGAGAGAGAGAGAGAGATGTGCATGTGTCCAGAGAGAGAGAGAGAGACATGTATGTGTCCAGAGAGAGAGAGAGAGACATGTATGTGTCCAGAGACAGAGAGAGAGACATGCATGTGTCCAGAGAGAGAGAGAAACATGTATGCGTCGTTAGAACTGAGACCTCTCGTTATGAGAGTTAACAGGATCGACAAGACAAGATCAAGATCAAGAGGCAAGAGGTAAATTAAA
Organism: Lophius piscatorius; assembly: GCA_009660295.1. Classification (NCBI taxonomy): domain Eukaryota; kingdom Metazoa; phylum Chordata; class Actinopteri; order Lophiiformes; family Lophiidae; genus Lophius; species Lophius piscatorius. Next base: position 19,806 of record VRLP01005713.1, read on the forward strand.
TGTGTGAGACCTCTCTGCTCCTGAGATCTCTGATGCCAATAATGGAGCTTGTTATAACTCTGACCTCCATGTCTACGTAGAAGATGAAGCAGCGGCTTGTAAGCAATATTTCACCTTTGATGCACAGCATGTCTGCTTGTCTCAATTCTGCTTATGTGCTGCTATCATACATTTATGGAGGGCTAACTAAAACAGGTGTGGAACGGGACCACCAGCTCAAAAAAGTCGAGAAATTTCAAAAAAAGTGGGGGAAAAAAAGCCTTGTTTCAAGAAAAAGTATTCTTTGTCTAAAAAAATCTTATTTAATCTCTATTTTAAATGTTTTACTTTTTCTATGTCAGATATTCCAGCTAATATTGCACGATTTGCACCACTAACAAGGTACAACCAATGAATGTGGCAGACCTTCCTTCAGCTGAACAAAGACAAAAACTGAGGTCGTTGTTTGTGGAGCTATAGAGAGGAAAGGTTAAAGGTCAAAGTTCACCTTCAATCTTATAGGTTAAAAAGCAAAGACCAAGCTAGTCATTTTGGTTTAATCCTGGATTCTGACCCGAGTTTTATCAGCCATATCAAGACCGTTACACAGACCGCCCCCTATCACCTGAAGAATTAGCAAGAATCCGAGGACTGATGACTCAGCAGAGTTTGATCAGACGGCTGCAGCTGATCCAGAACACTGCTGCTAGAGTCCTCACTAAGACCAGTGGAAAATGGATCATATTGGTCCAGTTCTGAGGTCTTTACACGGGCTTTCTGTGTAAAGAACTTTCTTTCAGGAGAGAATTGATTACAAAATCCTGCTGCCAGTTTACGAAGCACTCAACGGTTCAGGACCAAAATACCTCTCAGGTCGTCTGGATCAGTCATAATAATAATAATAATAATAATAATAATACATTTAATTTATAACGCACTTTACATTTGGATCAAATCTCAAAGTGCTATGAAGTAAAAGCAGACAAAAGCATCAATAAAAAAATAAAATAATAACTACATAAAAACCTGACCAAAAAGCAGCAATGTCAATTAAAGTTATAGGTTCTGCTAAAAAGGAAAGTTTTAAGTCCTTTTTTAAATGTGTCAGTCGTCTGTGGAGCCCTCAGATGGTCAGGGAGGGCATTCCACAGACGAGGGGCACTAGAACAGAAAGACTGATCACCCATGGTGCTGAGCTTAGTCCGGGGAAGGAGGAGGCGGTATGAGTGGGTAGAACGGAGGGATCGTGTTGAGGTCAGTGGGGTGAGTAGTTCTTTTAGGTAGGGGGGGGTGCGTTACCATGGATGCACTGGTGAGTGAGGAGAGAGATCTTATAATCAATCCTGGTGGAGATGGGAAGCCAATGAAGGGAATGAAGAACAGGAATGTCATCATCATTTATAACTGTTTATAACTATGTCTAATGTTCTTTTGCAATTTGTCACATAAAGTTGCCTCGCAACGATGGTTTTCATAATATCCCAGCAGACAAACAAGATTTCTTTTTTTTTTTATCCCACTAATTTTAACAATGACGAAATTCTATTTAAAGAAATTTTGTCTTATTATAAGCTTTTTTTTTCAATTAATTATTAATCTTGGACGAAGGTCAAGAAGAAGGAATTATGATTAAAAGAAAGAAAGAAAGAAAACGGTAAATAACTTAAATTAATTGTTACGACTAGTTTTAAAAAAACCTTAAAGCGAATTATTATAACAAGGTTATAATAACAATAATAAACTTAATTTATAGAGCACTTTAAAAACAACGTTACAACGTGTTTTATACGGAATAATAAAATAAAAACGTTTTAGACAAAGTAAAGAATTATAAAATATTCTTTCTTTTTTTTTTAAAGTGTTCAGAATCAATAAAACAGAGAGAGCATAAGAAGAGTTTAGAGTTACATAATAGATCAAAGTCAGAGCATGACCTCACTGGAAGCGTATTTGCAAAAGCGTGTTTTTTTGAAAGCCCTGACCCAGAAAAGCCCGGTCACCATTGGTGAGCCTCGGATGAGGACCTCATGGATCAGAAATGTATCTTGGATCGGGTCCGTAGTGGGTCTTAAAAGTTATCACTACCATCAATTATAAAAGTAACCAGCCGATGAATGGAGGCTAAAACAGGAGTAATGTGGGTTCTGGTTCTGGTTCTGGTGAGGAGTCTGGCTGCTGCTGGATTACAGTAATCTTAATAAGAGGGAGAAAAATAGAATAAAAACTGAAATGGTATTAATCTAACTGTGCAAATATTGATTTATACATTTCACCAAATATAAATCGGATTTATTTTGTCTTAAAATTATATTTACAGAAAATTTTGATTTTATGGTTCTTTCTAAAAACGCACCTAATAATCGTCTCTGCAAACTATTCAGCAAAGGTTTAATTGTTTTGACATTTTTAATACAGAAAAAGAACCTGGTGCTAGCTCGATGCTAAAGCCACTGGTCAATTGGTTCAACTCGCGCACCACCCTAAGAACCTGTTTGCTTTTCCATAGGCGAGGAGCCGAGTCAGAGCCACGCAGTTACGTCACCGTATTACATCGGAACGCCGCTGTCTTTTTACCCAGCAATGTTGGCGCCATACTCGAGTCCAACAACAAAGATGGAGGAGTTCATCGTCTCCATGCGAGCGCGGTTCCTGGCTTTGCAAGCCTACGTTGAGAACCAGAACCAAAAAGAAACAACTTTTGTAATTCAATTTAAATAAAAAATGTAGTGTTTGCACCGGTCTTTTCTTGTCACAATAACCCCGCCCCCTGACCCTGACGGACTCGGTTCTTGGTTCTAGACCGGCAAAGAGTCGGTGCTTGTCTGGCACCAGTTTTGAGAGCCGGAAGCTGGTGCTTAGGCTGTCGGAAATCAAAGAACTGGTGCTAGGTCAGGCTCCGGCTCCTTATAGCCCTGGAACCATCTTGGTTGGAAAACGATGTTCGGCCTTCCTGTCTTCCTGTGTGGGTTCTCCCCAGGTGTGAACATGAGCGTTGATGGTCGTCGTCGGTCTCTACGTGCCGCCCTGTAAAGAACTGGCGACTCTCGCCCGATGCCAGCTGGGACGGGCCCCGGCTCCCCCGGCAGCCTTGAACCGGATACGCGGTTACAGAAGAAGAATGAATGAATGAATGCAGTCGTGGTGTTTGAAGTATTCAGCGACCGTAAGAGCTGGTGGGGTTAATTGCAGATTGACCTGGTTTTCACGAGGCCCTGATTAAAGCCGAGCGCTCCCCTGGGTCTCGCCCCACTAAGCCCTTATCACACTGCAGTTCATCGCATTCGCGTTTTGACCCTCAACATCCTCAATTGATACGTTCTTTTTTCTTTTTCTTTTTTTTCCGGAGTCCAAGTCAAAGAGGTTTGAATAGAAATCTAATATTATAACGCTTTTGTCAGAGTGTACGCAATCCTCACACATGGAGCGCTTTCCTGCTGTCTGTGCGTCATTATGTGGACAAAAGTGAGAATAACCAAGAGACAAAGGGAGGCAAAGAAAAAAGTCAGACAAATCATCTCCTCGTGTCTGACTAACTGTGAGCAGTAAGTCAGAAGCACCTAAAGATGTTTCCTGCAGCAGGGATCAGGGAAAACACCCAAATTCTCCTTTAATCCCTTTCTCTTCCCACTTCCTCACGTCCGCTCAGAGTTACTCAAGTCAAAAAGAATCATAAGAGCCGTCCAGAGTTTGAGCGACCTGATGAGACCGATCCCAAACGAGTGAGACCGTATTCCGCTTTGTTCCGCTTATAACATCCTGGAATATCTCTGAAAGGCCGTCGCTCATTGAGGATGATAAGACGTGACAAAATGTGAGAATGCAGATTCCGGCAGAGAGATGATTTAAATAGGCGATGTGACACTCGTAATGGTTTCTCTGCAGTCTCTTTAATCATTCCCACTTCCTGTCCTTTATCTGTGTTTAAAGCACAGACTTTATTAGCACAGCAGCTTTTGTTCCCACGCTTTTCCTCTGAAAAGGAGAATAATAGATGAAGCCAAGCTGACTCACGAACGCTGGATATCTTTGAAACATCACTGATGACTGTTTTTGTTCAGTGACGAATCGATTGAGAGTATAATGGTGAGAAAGTTTGTGACATAAAATGAATCGAAGGCTAAAAAAACATTACAACTAACGATAAAGCGACGTTAAAATGATTGAACCACACCCCCCCTGCCTGACCCTCTATTGTAATTATTCCACATGGCAATAATTTATCTCAATTTTATAAAATGTAGTAAAACATTAACCTTATTTTCCTATCAGGTTTTGAAAAAGGGGGCTTTTATTTTGATAGGACAAATACCGATCACGTCACATGACCTACTAGGAACTGTATTTGACAAGTATGTTATTACAATGTTATTACCACGCATTAGAAATAACAATTGAAATCATATTAATCTAACTTTGTGTAAATATTGACTTGGGTCACAGAGGTTGTCGGTACCAAGCAGACCCTTTTTTCTGTTTACAGTGGATTTGTATTAATTCAGTGAAGAACATGTAATCACTCTGGGGGATGTAATTACACAAGTAAAAATTAAAAGTGATTCTACAAACAGAGATTGTGGCTCGAAATCCAGAGTTTTAAACCCCTAACTGAATAGTGAGGTCCGGCTTAATCGCACACGTGACAAGAACCTCCACAGATTGACCTGAATCCTCAAGATGCTCACATTAGGGATTCTAAATTCTGTGCTCTGGATATAAACGTGAACTTTCTCCGTTACGTGAATATCGTCTATATTCATATAGAAAAACCATTCTGGGTAAAAAAAAACTATCATCTCTTTTTAGATGGAAAATATTTGAATCATAATCTTTGTTCTAGACGTACTTCGCAATCTGTCATTCCCAAAGTCCGAACAGAATCAGGAATGATTGGAATATAGGAATATGGAATATATCAACAACCTGATTAAACCAGTTTATAATATGACCTAGAGGCAGGGTGTATATGCTAAAAGGTAAGGGGCCAAGGAGGGAGCCCAGGGGGACACCACAGGTTAAAGGCGACACCAAGGAGGAGGAATAAACCAAAGCATACAACCCAAAAAAAAAAAAACATCTCATATGGATCAAACTTTTTTTTCTTTTTTTTTTTACAGTTAATCATATTAAAACATTTTCCATGAAATACAAAATTTCATTTTATAATTTTAACTTCTTTCTTTCTTTTTTTTACTGTTTAAAAATAAGCTTGACCAAATCATTTTGTCATTCATTCGCAAATTTAAGGTGTCAAAAATATTACATAAAAAAATGCCCCCAAAATAAATAAAACATGCAAAGAAATCTTTTTTTTTTCTTTTTCTTTGTGTCGACTTTTAAAATAGTTAAATTTTTGTTCTCATTGAAATGATGTCGCTGCTACTGTTGGCCAGGTCGTCCTCGTAAAAGAGAAGCGACCTGGCTAACAGCCTTAGAGCTAACCAGGTTAGCTCTAAGGAGATAACCTGGTTAAAGAAAGGTTGAATCTAAAAATACATATTTTTAAAAATAGGAGCTTTGAGCCTCTGGCGATGATGGAGAAACGGTCGGAATGACTGATGAAGATGCCGTAGTGATTGTCCTAATTTGTGGAAGAAACACAAAAATGATGTGTGTGTGTGTGTGTGTTCTGAAGAACCTTCAGAACCTTCAGTGAGGGCTGGAGGTGGGATTCTAACTGTGGTAGTAGTGTGCGAGCTAACGTTAGCCTCAGAGGCTAAACCGTTTACCGTAACCTAGCAACGAGACGCCCCACTCACGTGGCCCCGTTTGGCAAGAAGCGGAATAACCATCCAGATTAACATTCTAGGAAAGAAAAATCAAACATATTTGAAAACGATCGAAGAAGCGGCGAGAATCTCAGGAGGTGAAAGTCTCCAGATAATGTGGACTGACCAAAGGTCGAGTTTTCTCCCCTGATCGTCAACCAGAGAGTAAACGCAGACAGGAGGCGGAGGAAGGCGCCTGAAGGAGAAGCAGGTGCGGCGAGGAGATGAGCAGATACCCCAGAGAAACATTGCAAAACGAAAGGTCGCACAGATAAGCACGGAATAAGGTCAGGGGTCAGAGGGCAAAGTTCATTCTCCTCCTCCTACCTTGTGAAACGGTGAGGTGGTGTACGGCAGAGGAGGATGGAACAGCTGGGGCTCTAGCGTTGCAGAAATTCTGGAGTCACTCCCATCTTGTCTCCTAAAATCAGAGGAAGCAGAACATTGAGTCAGAGGAGGGACGACCGTATGAGAAGGAGTAGGAGGAGTAAGAGGACATCAAAGGAGGACGCCGGAGCGAAAAGACAACATGCTAACACAGGGCAGGGTAATTTACAACACTTTAAAATAAATAAAAGATTACTTCAAGATGTAACCAGGCCGAAGGTGTCGAAGTTTCCCAAAATTCCCCAATCCTGTGTTTTAAGATCAATTTCTTTGGTTGAATTCCTTCAATTATATCGGAATTTATCTCCGATGAAAATTTTTTCTTTAAAAAAAAGGAGAAAAAAAAAGAAGAAGCTCCCCCTAGTGAGTAAAATATGAACTAATACAGTAAAATGTGAGATAAATATATATATATATCCTAGAATGGATTCAAATTCACCACATTTGGACTCAATCGGACTGATGGTTGATAAATCATGGGCCTGAAAGCTTTTGGGTATAAAACTCCGGCTTGTTTCGGAACTGTACAACCGAACTTTGCCGGAATCGATCCAGTTCTTCCTCGCATTGAGGTCTATGGGGGTGTAAAATTTAAAAAGAAACCATGAAACGGTTTTTGAGTTATCGCGCTGCCATGACGGTTTTCGGGGGATATAATTCAGATTTTAAAGCCCTCATAGCATCTATCCTTTATTTTCTCCCTGGGAATCATCTGCCGTGTTTCCTCACACCCATCCTCCCGTTATTATGGGACATAAAATCCTCCTCATGGATTTATCGTTACGTGCGACACATGCAATAAGCCAGCGGTGGAATCCATCGCTGTGAGAAATAGTTCCAAACGGAGATCGGCGTTATAGTCCTCTGTGGACGTTCTCCGTTTCATTTAGTCACAAACACTTCAGGGATCAGGGGACACAATGCTCAGAGTTTCTCAGTAATTCAAACGGATCTTCTTCTGTCTCCACACCCAGGAGAGCCGCACATTTCTGCTGCAGCACGTATCCTCTTCTCCCGACTCCAGGTCCAGGATGGATCCATCTCCGCGGGTCACCTGATCAATAGCTCCGCTAATTATGGCGCCCCATTGACACCGACAGCAGGCCAGTTCGCACAACAACCTCTAACAACCTCTCCAATCTGTAATTCGGTTGATGTCATACACAGAGTGATCAGTCGGTGTGACAGCAGACCTGAGACGGCCATGAGGCCGAGATAAAGCAAAATGATAAATGTATCTTCCTCCCTGTGAGGAACAAAGAAGGCTTCCAGCCGCCAAATGAAATATGGATCAGAGCTCTGTATCCACAGTGTGCAGTGTTCTCCAAATATTATGTTATTACACTGTTATACTCGCTTTCCCTTCATGAGGAGAAAAAATAAAAAAGCAGACAGCGCTTCAACTTCACACAAAAGAAAAAGAAAAAATCATCTTCATCTTTTTTCATGTAAGGATTTTTTTTATGGACACACTCAGAAGATGCTGAGGATTTAACGCACACTGTAAAAAAAAACATAGTAATAATAAATACATCTGGATTATTGCTGTGGTTGGCGGGATTCCAGCACTAACCATTTACGAGACATTGTGGTTTTTTTCTGTCAATTTTACCAAAAGTTGATGTTTTCACAGAAAATGTCTTTTTCATTGTTTTGACAATAAAAAAAAATCTTATTTACTATTTCAGGATTTTGAGTAATTCACTGCATCAACTGATATTTTCAATTTTACCGTCTTTTTCTATCGCACTTGATGTTCCGACTGGAATTTTTACACAAATTACTGAATTTTTACAAGGAGGTATAAATATTGAAATTTACGGTAAAAAAAATCTTAAAGCGTTTTAAGAAGAGCATACTGTGATTTCTACAGAAACTAAATATTGATACTGTATATTTGTGAAATACAGTTGATTTCAAAGGTTTAAACAAATCTGAATTTATTATAATTTACGGTCACTGTATTTTTTAATGTAGAAATTCTGGCAAAAACAGTATTTTACTGTAAATAATACAGATTTTTTTCACCAGGATGTGTTTTCTCCTTCGGAGGCAGAGAAGAGAACATGAATCATTAACAAACGCTGCTGCCTGCTGTTACACAAAAAGTGAATCTTCAGTCGGAGGAAGGTGAAATGGGACCAACTGTGAGGACGAGGATGAGGAAGAGCTTGTTTTGTTTTTTTTCTCCTGCAGGCTCCATAAACATGAAGGAGGCGCTGAGTCCCAGCAGCGGCTCTCCCACGGGAGAACAGGATGGGATTGGGCATCAGCTGCCCTGAACTCTTAATTAGAACTGATGCACAATAGATGGATGCACAACTCACACACACACACACACACACACACACACACACACACACACACACACACACACACAAACATTACATTCTTTCACTTCTAACAGTTGGCTTAAAGGCAGATGTGTCATTAAAAAAACAAAAACAGTGGTCTACTCTGCAAAGCATCCCACACATAATGAAAGGCAAAATCCGCCCCCCCCCCCCCCCACCACACACACGCACCCACACACACACACACACACACACACACCTGTCAGCACCAGATAAAAAAACTTCTCCATCACATGCATGTTGTGCAGCTCACGTCCAGCGCCGCTGTTCACACACACACCTGCCCGCTCTGTGGAACATCACCACGTAAGCCCTCCCACGGATCAGTTTGCAGCCCTAAGCCTCGGCTTCATCCCAACGCCACAACAAATGACATAACACACCCCAGCTGGTCGGCGATGCGCCGGAGAAATCACCCGTGTGAGGAAGAGGGAGCTCAGCCTTGGATACCTGGAGCAGCAAACTTACTCAGCTGTGTGCCGGGTTCTCCCTGGGAAGTCCGGACAGAGACCAGCACTCAGGCAGATGACTCACGGTCCAGGTTTCTCCTTCAGATAAGCTTCTTCACCCTCTCTCTCCCTCTCTCTCTCTCTCTCAGTTATCTTCTCTCTCTCTCTCTCTGTTTACTCTCCTCTCTCCAGCTCACTTGCTGCTTTCCATCAGTTGTACACCTGCTGACCTCACTCCTCAGCTCTTTGGTCTATGGCCCGCCCTCAGCGAGCATCCTCTCTGCTGCCGAATCTCCTCCTCCCTCACTCTCTCTCTCTCTCTCTCTCGCTCTCTCTCCTCCCACTCAGTCTCTCACACACATTTCTGCTCCCTAGTTGTCACTTCCACTATCTCCACCCACTTTGCCTGCTCTCCACCTCACACACACACACACACAATGTGGCACTTGTCATAAACCCAAAACTCTGAAGCGCCCCCAACAATCACCCTTATCCCATCAAAGCAAGGGGACCCTCCCCCATCATCCACCTAGGACCACTGAAGTCTGTCACAGCTGAGAGAGGGAGGGAAAGGAGGCCGATTAGGGTAAACGGGTGTTTCCTTCCATCCCCACGCCGCCTCAAGAGCCAGCTAGGGCTGTTGCCGTGGCGACCACATCAGCCACATGTGGAAAAGAAACCCTCCCACATGGCACCGTCATGTTCATCATGATATGGCTGGAAGAAGGTGATGTGGCCCAACAATCAGCTCCCACAGGCGCACAGGTATACCGCGGGCGTTAAAGCTCCTGGTGCAGGGGGAGAAAGTAAGTGTGGAAAAAGGTTTTTAATTACTGTAATGATTCTCCTTCACTCCCCAGTGGGGGTCTGCGTTTCCTGCACTAAGCTACCGGCTGCAGTTCCCAGCAGACATGTGACTAATGTCACCGATACCGCCGTTTCCTGCTATGTTCGCACTTATTTCGCTCAAAAAAGGATTCATCTGTATACATACAAACATATATTGATTCATACATTCATTATTCATACGCGCCATATTTGGATTAAATCGTACAAACGGTTCAGGAATTAGAGCTTGAAAATTCTTGGAGATGATGTTCCCCCTATTTTCGGTAATATCCAACCAATCTTTCCCAAAAATGAATCCAGTTCTTCCTCGTACAAAGGTCTGCTTGGGTATAAAATTTGATAAAAATTGTCATGAAATGCTCCCCTTAGTGAATAAAATATGAACTATTAGGATTAAATAGGATATTACCTGATAGAGATCAGAGAGAGTCGATTCATATGCATTAAATTTGAGCGAATTCGGACCAACGCTTAGGAAGTTATGTCAGAAATAACTTCACTTATATGGTTTTTTCCTCAATTGCTCCCCCTAGTGGGTAAAATATGAACTATAAGGGTAATATATGGTGGAAGTAAATAAGATCGATCTCCTACAGTGGATTTATGTGCACCACATTAGGACTAAATCTGAACAACAGATGAGAATTAGATTTTTGAGATAAAGCTCCCCCTGGTGGCAACAATTTGAAACGGTTGATAAATTATGTCCTGAGAAATTTGGAGCTAAATCTCACCCCAGCGATGGAAGCGTATAACCAATCATTCCCAGTTCTTCCTCACACTAAGGCCTGTGTCGGTATAAAAGTGGAAAATAATCAATCTTAGTTTAATCAATCAATCGAAAGACTTTTCGACAATTCCAGAACGTCCCCGACTTTTTGGAGAGACAGATAAAGAAAAATTAACGAAGCATGCACCTTAAACTTCCTGTTAGCCTTTTCCTGGTATGTGTCGGACATGGAGGGATAACAGGGGATTACATCACACTGTGAGCCTCATCGTAACAAAACACAGGAAATAATCCGCTCACAGTCCAAAGCCTCATGTAAAAAAAACAACAACAACAAATAAAAGAGTATTATATCACTGGACATCATTTTGACAGTGTCCAGATTTGCAGTAATTTGCTTAGGCGCCCTCTCTCTCTCTCTCTCTCTCTCTCTCTCTTTAAAGCCCGGGGCGAGAGCAGCAGATGTTACACATGAGGGTTACCTCTTTTTAGTGTGGGGGGGGGGGTAAAAATGAAAGTGTTGTCTGTCGGGGCTTTTGTCAGGAGTGATTTTAGATAAAAGCACATAATCAGATGAGCGCAGACAGATTTTGTTTAATACTGATCCCTGACGACGGGGGGGGTGGGGGGTGGGGGGTGTGTAGTAAAGGAAGATAGTTGGTCTTAGATTGATGATGTCTTCCCTCAGCTTCAGTGTCATCTGTAAAATTCAACAGTAGATCCCGTCATAACATCTCCAGCTTCTCGGGATTCCCATCCCATCATCCTGCTGAAATGGGCTTTGGTCATCCCTCAAACCCCCGACCCGACCCCCTCGTCCCCTGGGAAATACTGCTGTCCAGAAATCTCCTCCTCCTCCTCCTCCTCCTCCTCCTCCTCCTCTCTTAACATTTAGTTGAAGCTGATCCGTCTGTCAGTTTGTCTTCATTCATTTTGTTGCCCACTTTATTCAAACTCATTTAAAGTTCTGCCAAACTGTTGGCTTGAACAAATCTGGAGTCGCTTTTTCTTGACAATTGAGTGACATTTGACAGAACCTGTTTATCCTGACTCGGTGGTAGCATGTACCTCCTAAAGGGCAAGGGTCCGAGGATGGAGCCCTGGGGGACATCAAACGTCAAAGGAGCCACGGAGGAGGAGGCATTAACCCTGAAAGTCCTAATCGATAAGAAGGTTATTGAAGGTTGTTGAATATTGAAGCATGAAGAGGACTTTCTAAAGCTGGATACTCATCATCATGAGTAAATTCAAAGTGCGGATTCAAAAGTGCGGATTTAAAAAAAAAAAGAAAAAAAAAATCTTTTTTTTTATTACTGTTTAAAAACATGCTTGATGAAAAAATCATTTTATCGTAAATTAAGATATTAAATGAATGAATGAGCCAAAAAACAAATAAAATAAAGTGCAAAGAAATAATTTTCCATAGCTGTTTTTTTTTTTTTTTTAAATCTGGGTGAGGACATTAAAGGTTTAAGCTCAATATGTCAGAATAATGTTAATACGTGAAAAGGAGAAAAGGAGGTGGTTTGACCAGAAAGCGGCGCCTCGGGCCGGTTAGAGGCTCAGGACCCCCTTCACAGACGCATCGTACACCAGCAGCACGTCAGGGGTCTCCAGCAGGCGAGATGGCTGCTGCTCTGAAATATGGATGAACGGTTATTTATGTATAACCACTGAGTGTCTCCTTCATGTTGAGATTTAATTAGTGGTAGTCAATCTCAGTGGGGAGGTAGAGGGGGGAGCGTGGAGCTGGAAAGAGCAGCGAGGGCGCCGGAGCGATTCGTGAACCATTCCGCCGTCTTCAGATGAATTCATCGGGATTCAGGTGGAAGTTAACGAAAAAAAATACTCAAATGTTTTTTCCCTGCAGAATCTCAGACGTCATTTTTTTTTTTTCTGATTTAGTTTTAAAGGTACAAAAAAAAAAATTGTTAAAAAAAGATGGAGGTCTGAGGTTTTCTTCTCCAGCTGATTTAAAAACCGGCCTCATGTCACTTTTAAACAAATAATCACCCCAGTCGTTTGTTTGCAAAGCAAAGCAGGCGAGTCACCTGTGCCTCCGACGGTTTGAGAAAAAGTGGGCGTGACTCCCGCGCAGCACACCTGAGCCCTGCTGTGACCGCAGATCACGGCTAGTTTGATCATCGTTTATTTATCACGCAGCGTTGTTTGAAGAATCTCG
>VRLP01005714.1:0-34311 GCA_009660295.1 Lophius piscatorius
CACACACACACACACACACACACACACACACACACACACACACACACACACACACACACACACACACACACACACACACACACACACACACACACACACACACCATTTGGAGCCAAAACAGAATCAGCAAAATAGTAGCACAGGTGAGATGACCCACCTGTAGAAGAGGAAGTGAACTGGTATGGTGCTCAGGTGCCACACAGCATGTGCGTCCAGGATCCAGAGCATCGGGGGGAAGTCCAGCAACTCCAGCAGGGCCAGACCATGAAGCAGCAGCACCACCAGGCAGCACTTCCACCAGTACGGCAGCGTCCGCCGGTTCTGCCAGCACCAGCACAGCCACCAGAGAAGGTTCACCATCCCTTCAAAGACAGGAGCGACGTTTAAAGTATTAGAAACTAAACAAAAAATACCTACAAACGTACAGACACTGCAGAAGAAGATGCTAACGGTACGTATTGTGGAGCGTTAATAGTATTAATTACACGGCTGGGGTTTCAAAAGCTCTACTGACAAACCAAAAATGAAGAATAAAGAGTCCTGTGGTACTAAGTACCTGTGGTGGCGTTCGCCGCCATGTTGTAGCCGTAGTCAAAGCTGACAAAGGTCAAGTAGAAAACGTGTGAGGTAAAGACCAAGATGAGCAAGGCTCCCACCAAACTGGACACCCCCGGTCTCCTCAGGCCCAAAGTTCTGATGAAGACGGAACAGAGTGCGTTATAAAATAATACATTTACAGTCCTAAAGGATTTCTTTATTTGACAACAATCTGATATCATCAAGTTCTGTTTGAATAAATATTAGTACAATTGTTAACCCGATCACTGATTTCTAAAATTGAATGTGATTTTAGTTCTGGAGCCACATTTTCCTGGTCTATGGTGGGAACCATGGAAACATTATGTTTGACGTGTCAGGAAGAGTTCACCTGACACAGCAAAGGTAGATGGAGTAAAGGATGACAGCTGTTGCACAGAAATAGTCCATTTTCTGAAAAATATAAAAACACACAAGTTAAGACAAAGCATTCCAAACAGAAATCCATCCCAGAACCAAAAGAACCACCTTTACCTCGGTAAGATAGGTATCCCGGGTGTGAAAGACTGTGGACCAGAACCAGGCATTGAGAGAAACCTAGAAGACACGGCGGCTCCAGTTAAAGGTAAATGGTAATAATGTTATGGCACCAATGCAAAGACACAGTATCGATGCGTCTGTTTGGGTCGGAGCCGTTTTCTGGCCTGGACGGAGGATTGGACTCACCAGAGAGAAGGCGTTAGTGGTGTGGTACATCGGGCTCTGGCGAGGCACCGCGCTCCGATAGCGCAGCAGCATGAGAAAGCAAGCCAGGCCGTTAAGCAGGGAGGCCAAGGCAGACGCCGGCTCCTCGAAACACAGAACGCGAGTAAATGGCCACTGCAGGAAATAAAACACAAAATATTTGACTCAAAATGGTGAAGATGAACCTGAAAGTGAAGCACATGTAATCTAGTGATCCATGTGGAAAAGTTCTGGATGTGTTTTTCTGACATGTCCTCCAATAAACAGTAAGATTTGGCGATGGAGCTTGATGTGAAACCAAACTGGCCTCTCCAGGAAGCACAAACCTTCCCGTGGAACTGGGGCACCCGGTACCCCTCGGCCTGGTAAAGCCCCACGGTGGTCCACATGCACTGGTAGCGACAGTCGTCACGGCACGTCCAGCCTGGAGCAAAGGAACAAACAGATCCAAAGGTCAAAAATCCGTTTGCGTCACATATATTTGATACAAATACTTCAAACACAGAACCAGTTCTGTGTGGAGAGCCCGGGTTCTCCGGCTCCCTCCCACAGTTTTCCAACATGCAGCCGGCAGAAGGTGAACAGGTGACTCCCACAGGTGTATGATATTGTGTTGGATTACAGAAAATGCATTTAACTGATCTCCGTAGAACTCTTCATCATCATCATCATCATCATACACCTTTAAAGCGATATTAATTAATTAAGTAAAAATCTTTCCGTCTCTATCTCTTGTCTAACACTTTGAAACTGAGGTGAGCTGCTTTGTTGTGGTCTGATGATCAGAACCTGACCCACTCGGTCGGTAATGGTGAACCTAAGGTGGAGGAACCACAGGCTCCACGCGGAACTTGCTCAGCCCGAAAAACTGGATCCTCAGAATCTGAAACAGGAATGTTTCACATAAGGTCAAGGTGGAGAATATTTTAAACTGATTATTGTGGGCACAGAAGTGAGAAATGTAGCTACAGGCTGCTAGCATGCTAACTTAGCTCCACTTGCCTACAAACAACAACAACTCACCTGTCAGCGCCATGTACTGCGGCTGGACGGACTCAAAGCCCCGCAGCCGAACACCGGTACAGTTGGCCCGGACACACTGCTTCACACAGTCCCGGTACACCGGCTCCTTGTCGCCTTGTGACGACTGCACAGCGGTTACCGACATCAGAAGCAGGATGGCTGTGGCCACGGCGGGGAGTCTGACAGATGTGCACAGGGGTAACGCTGAGGCCATGGTGGTCGGTCTCGACCCGCCAGAACTCACGAACGCACGGCAGGACCACAGCGGCATCGATGGCGCCCACAGGTGACAGTCCACATTACCAGACAGCCATTCTGTGTGCGGTGACAAACCGGGCTTGAGGCGCTTCACAGCGGCAGCACTGTACGTCCACTGTTCCCTCTGCTCTTTGATCGGGATCAAGTGTCTGAACCAGAAACTGTTTCCGGTCAGCATCTCCAGAATAAAACACTGGTGGATGAAATTTAAAAAGTCTATTTTATTTGATAAAACGTGCAGTCAAATCAACACCGTAACCTGATTGAAGTCTTATATTATGTTAATATTGTATAAATAAATCTTGTTTTGTCTGCTCTACTATTTTTTTTGTGATTCAGCCCCGGCATTGTAACGAGAGATGGGAATGCTTTTATTTCGAAAGTCTAACAATTTGATGCGTTAATGTTACTTCCTGTTACTGTCAGCGTCACGAGATCACGTGACATTCATATATGTATATACTGTACAACATACATTTTATAACCAGAAGAAGTAAAATTATTTAAAAATAAGACCAACATTATTTCATTATTATTGTTGTTGTTATTAATAATGGTGATACAAAAAGGTTAGAACTAAATAAGGCGCCTTATTCATATTTATTTCTTTGAAATTTGATCCCACAATATTAAATAGACATATTGGTTCTTTGCTTCCTACTGGGAAAAAACTACAATTTGAGGGTTGTTGATAAGTCTGTGGTGGTTCCTGTGCAGGTTATAAAAGTATAAAAGTCTAAACATAGACTGTATATTAAACCTTGACTTTATTACGTTTTTACTGGTTTCAGTAGCACTTATAGAATTTATTGATTTATGTGTGTTGCATAGTTATATAAAAGGCAATGATCCAGTTTGTCTCTCTAGAATAAATGAATAGACAATCGCTGTTAGGTGTCTCCAGGAGTTTGTCCGTCTGTTTTGTACGATATGAATCCAGGGTTGAACTTGCAGGGACATAAAATATAAAAATTTAAACTTTATTAATGAATTTCATTAAAATGCTAAATCAGCCTATATTGGACATATTTAAGACTGTATATTACTTCAAACCCTGATTAGGATGTGCATACTACAGTCTGTGCAGTCGCTTCAAGGCTGTCGAACTTTAGTCAACCAACAGTTCTGTCGTCTACTCAACTCAAAAGACACGAGACGATACAAAAGAATATGGATTTTATTTGTAGTTCTTTATTTGTTACAGGCACAGTCACAACAACAGGAGAGAAACCTTAGTGAGTGGGAGGAAGAGGAGTCAAAGGCAAAGAGGATTTACTTTTGTTTATTCACTCTCTGCCTCCCATTCACCATCTCATCCATCTCTATCGCTGCAGGCGAGATTTAAAGTTTAAATCAATCCTGCTTTCCTCTTTTTCACTGCAACTTCTCCCTTTCATACTTGAGTTTGAGAAGAGACACAGATGGGTAAGAGTGGGGTAGGCAATCTATTATAGCGCAGTACTCTCACTCTTTCTGTGCACTCTTCCTTAATTCAAACCGAGGGATAAATCCATCAAACACTCTGAGTGTGGTTGAAACCAACAAACCATTTGGTTCAGACTGCTTGCTTGTTTCAAACAAGAGACTGTGCATGCACCGCAGCACCCAAGAGACGTTTTTAAGTCCTGCCGTATACACCGGACTGCATCTGCATACATGCTATATGAAGGTATGATGCATGCACTGCCGATCTCAACACAGACAACAGAGTGAGTGATGGGAGGAGAAGGTAGAGGAACAAGAGGCAGGTCAGAGATGGACTTCTTCAATGTCACAAGATTATTTTTATTGAAAATAATCCCATGTTGCCCTGTTGGTACTCACACACAAACACCCCCACCGCCTTCCCTCCTCTCGCCGAGTGTCTGGATACAGGAGACAAGTCTTTTTGTGGTGAGCTGGCAGCAGAAGGAGTGGGCAGGGGTGCAAAAGTGTGCAAGGAAGCCACGGCGTCGGTGAGGGGGAGGCGAGTAGATGGTGCGGCAGGTTTGGGTCTGAACGGAGGTGGAGGTCTGGGGAGATGGGTATTTACTCCTCCTTCTCCTCTCCGTGTGTGATGACGTAGCAGATGTTCTTGTAGTCCACATTGCCAGCCACATCAGGGGGGAAAGCAGCCCACAGGTTGGTCATCTGTCCAGGCGAGATTAAAGAATGATCTTTAGACCCTTTAACACTAACAACAGGATGAGCTACACAGAGATTGACCAGCTCACCTCCTCAGCGGTGAACCTGTCGCACTGGGTGGTCAGGAGCTCCTCAAGGCTGGAGAGGGTAAATAAAAATAAAAAGATATATCAAAAGGTCTTTGTTGACTCAGACTGTTGGGATTTAAGGTTAAATGTTAGAATAATTTAATGCCTACAATTCCTTCTTAATGGAGCCGGTGCCCTCGGGGTCCAGGACCTTGAAAGCGCTCACAATAACGTCCTCGGGGTCAGCGCCTGCGAGGAAACGCCGTCAGAATGTCTCCGTTATAAAAGTGGGAAATAAGAGATGAATGCACGTGAGCTAAATCACGTATGAAACACAGGAGGAAGCGTGACCACACACCCTTCAGCTTCTCGCCGAACATGGTGAGGAAGACGGTGAAGTTAATGGGGCCGCTGGCCTCCTTCACCATGGCCTCCAGCTCCTCATTCTTCACATTCAGTTGGCCCATGGTGGCCAGAACGTCCCTGAGGTCGTCCTTGCTGATGATGCCATCTCTGTTCTGGTCGATGATTGTGAAAGCCTGCCGGGGTCAAGCAAAGGCTCGGTTCTTAACAATGAAGTTTATATAAATCCCATCGTTCTCCCCTCTTCATCAAAGACCACCTCTACTATTACCAGTACTTTATTTGATCCTTTTCCTGCTATTTTAAGGTTATTTATTGATCTGCACTGTTTGTTGTGTTTCAGATGGGAAAGGAGAAAAAGTATTTTTGTTTTTTATGTATGTAAGTACTTAGAAAGTAAGAAATAAAGGAGCATCTCTTCAGATTGCCTTCATGCATCTCCTCAACAGCCCAGTTAACTACAAGAGTGTAAACTGAGTATCCTTGTCACAGGACTTGTTTATTGTAATGGTTTTGGTGAGGCGGTCTGCCAACATAAACGTGTGAATGTGGAGCTCCTCTGTCGCATAGCTGGGCGTAACAGCCAGAGAAACCAAAGATAGCATCGCAAACCCTTTGGGACTTGGCAGCTGGTCGGCCACTTGTCTTTTAAGGTGTTAAAATGGTCTCGGAATTCGAGACAAGGCCCTTGTGACATTTAAGAAGAAGGTATCGATTACAGCTGTCACCGCCTATCTGCTTTTTTTTACCTAGTGACGACATTTCCTGACCCTGTCCCAACGATATTTCACCTTCTGAGGTCTCCAGAGGGTCGTCCAAGCCTCGGACACCCGTAATACTCTCTGCTCCTCGTTCCTATATATGGATCCTATATTTTATACTCCTACGCCTAGATTCATCTGTAGTTTCCGGACGTTATTTTCTCTCTTCTTCTTTCAACCTTGAGCGCTCTTTTCCTGCCTCGCTTAACAACAATGTCCACCAGCTGTTGGCGGACATTCCTGTGGGGTCACAGAGTGAGAGGTTTCTGTCTCGGAGGAGGGTTACTGAGCTAACCCAGGAGAGACGGAGCTGATGTCAGCGGAAAACACTATCTCCGTCCTGACATGCTGATGAGGACGGTTTTGTCGTGACTCGATAAAAACCACCGTATCTGTAACTTTGGCGAGGTTCGACTTATTGTCTCCAAGGTCACATGAAACATGGAGGCATCAGTTGAACGGCTGCCAAAAATGTCCCTTCTGCGCCGACACCTATAGAGACCTCTAAATACATTCTGCTGCGGAACAACCAAGGGTGTGAGACGTGATGAAGAGATCTTTACCTCCTTGTACTCCTGGATCTGGCTCTGCTCAAACATGGAGAACACGTTGGAGGATCCACCCTCGCCCTGCTGCTGCCTCCTCTTGGCCTTCTTGGGTGCCTGTGACATGAAAGTACAAACACAAGTTCATCTAAACTCTGAGACACGGTGATCACGGATAAATCTACGCTACAAAGACGAAGACGCTCTTTTCAGATTTCTACGTCAATTTTGAATTATGTACACAAACGTGTCTTAAGTTGCTTCTACATTCGTATCATGGTTACAATAAATTAAAAAACACTCCAAAAGTCCAATTAAATTAATATATCTGGTTGTTTTTTTGCCAAAACGCCTAGAAATGTTTCTTTTTCTCTTCAAAAACATTTGTGAAAAGTTTTTCCCCCTAAAAAGGAATCCCTTCATCTAGACTCTAGATGAATCCTCTAGAATCTAGAGGGTAAAAAACTACATCCTTTCAAACGGGACCACAATAATATTCTCACAATATATAAGTTGAAGTATTAGATAATGGTTAAAGATCGGAGATGGGTTAGAACTGAGATCATCAAATAAGAATTTGAGACCGCGTCCCGATCCACGGTTTAGACGGCTCATCCTAAGAGAATGTTGATAATCCAGTAAATGTTTCAGCGATGCTTCATCTCATCTGTTCAGTGAGGAGAAGATCAGGTTCTTCCCAGGAACCTGGCCACACTCACCATCTCTCAAGTTTGTGGGGCTGTTGTTGGTCAAGAAGAGAAGCCTACGCCAAAGCCGGTGTGACTGACATGTAACTATTGGACCCTTGGGGCCTTATATACTGGCCCACGGGGGGCTAACTTTAGCCACAACATCAGGTTTGGCAGGGAAAGAGAGCTGAGGAAAAGTAAGAGAAAAAGGGTGGAGCGAGGAGGAGGTGGGTTGGGTCGGCTTACCAAAGCTCCAAAATAGGCTCCAGAAGTCTTGGAATGAGGTGAATTCAATGCCAACGCAGGCATGACTTTGGTGTCATCTGTGGACTAATATGGCAAAACTGAGTGACAGGGAATGCAGCGGGACAACTGACCTGCCCCCGAAGCCCTCTTCTTCTTCCTCCAGCATGGGGGGCGTCTTTGTTGTGGCTATTTTTGTTTCCTTTATATCCATCAGGAGAGATCAAAACCCGGTGTATGCTGACAGTCTGTTGCTGCTTTACTCACTTGGTACACACACGTATTGGATTAACGGTAATTAACAGCTGTGGGGGGCCACACAGTGGGCGCCGCTGGCGGTCTCCACATCCTAAAGTCGTCACCTGTCTGCATGAAGGCTTCGCTCTGAGATCAGAGCCCACTCACAAATCTGCAGAAGCCCTGAAACGTGAAAAGAGTCGACTGATGGAAATTGGTCCAGCTCCAGCAATGTCACATGACCACTAGGCCCGGAGAAACCGTGACCTTGCATTAATGAGAAATGTAAACAGTCCTTGAATACTCGCACAGGAAGTAAACGTTGCATGGAAACACGGCATGCCGAGCTTTTAATAAAGGAAAACGTAATATAGGCCGCTTTTTTTAGCAGAAGATAAACAGTGTGTGTTTCTTTTATGATCCACAGAGAGAATATTTAAAGACATAGAGAATCTTTCATGTCGGTTTATTATTCACGTGACAGAGTGAGACCTCGTCTCGTTTTAACAGGAAAACCTGTCAGTGTCTGTTTCTGAAGCAGGACATGATGTTTGGACTAATTGAGCAGCTTTCTCACTATGGTTGCACTAATTCGGGTTAGCCCACGAGTTTCCCAGTATAGGATGGTAGCCCACCCACTAAACTCCATATATGAGCGCCATGGGCCACCATCAATCACTGAACTGACAGCGGCTTGTAGGCACAAATTATGACCTTTTTTTTTAAATTCTGCCTGATGATTTTAGCTGATCCAGGATCTTTCCACTTGATTTCAACATTTAGAGAGAATTACACACAGAGGGAAACTCAAATATGAAGAATGTTCCGAGTAGCAGACTGACCACGTCAAGCGTGGGCTTGAAGGTGAAAAGAGAGACTCCGTGAGAAAGGGACCACTCTGTCCAAGTCCATAAAAACATGACAGCTGTAGAGACTGAAATAGTGCCGCCTGTCCCCCGCCGCTCTCTTTCTCGGCAGTTTTGACTCTCTGCTATTATTCGAACGACTTCACCTTTTCTTGGACTGGTTTGTCCTCAAACAGCTGCTGGTCGATTTGTTCCTTTTCACCCACCAACAACAACTGGCCTCATTTAAAGTGAAAGTAGTTGGAACCTCAATTCATCGGTTAAAAGAATTAACTGTGGGTAACATCTGATTACTAGCCAGGAGAAATGTAAAATCTCAACGCTTTCTTGTCATCAAAAACAAGTGGTGTGAAGGCAGTTGGCGTAAAAGCTGATCTTAAATGTGTTTGGACATTTCAGAAATGGAGCATTTTGAATTCTGGAGGTGAAATATTCCCCCATGATACCCCCGAAACATTGTACCGCGAATACATCCTCACCTTTATACCATCTGTTCGTTACCTCTGCCAGAGTTGTGTTTTCATTCCTGTGCGTATGTTTGTTTGTATGTTTGTTTGTGGAACAGGATGATGTAAAATAAAATGATAAAATAAAATAATTAGCTGTTTGGAGCTATTGCCGCCTTTGTTCCATTTAATTTTTCTTTAGGGTGGATCTGGGGGCTCAGTGGGCTGAACAAAGACGCTGAAGTGGAAAGCGAGAGTTACAACTGGCTACAGTCTCTGAGAGATGCTCAGAGAGTTTGTTGGAGGTGTCTGTAGATTTAGAGGCTGGCAGTAACTCAGACATTAATGGAGGAATCTTCATGAATTTTCCTAAACCTACTGTGAGGTTCTGTGAGGTTCTGTAAGGTTCTGGGAGGTTCTGTGAGGTTGTGCTCCAAGCTTTTTCTAGTTTTAAATGTATCTATAGGTTTAATGTGTGAGATATGACCATCACTGACGCTCACCTTCAAAAAACTCTGCTTCAATGAAGAGAAAAAAATAAACAGTAGAATGTTTAAAAACATCAAAAGAAACAACTTATTATTAGTTTAATTTATGTATAAAGTTTGGTGAAGCTTTTATTTAAAGTTGTGCTCCAGACAAAAAATATTACAAAGGGGCAAATTAACTGGTGACACACGGGTGTGTGTGTGTGTGTGAGTGAGTGTGTGTGTGAGTGAGTGAGTGTGTGTGAGAGTTTGTGTGTGAGTGAGTGAGTGTGTGTGTGTGAGTGAGAGAGAGTGTGTGTGTGAGAGCGTGTGTGTGAGTGAGAGAGTGTGTGTGAGTTTGTGTGAGTTTGTGTGTGTGACAGTTTGTGTGTGTGAGTGAATGAGTGAGTGAGAGTTTGCGTGTGTGTGTGTGTGTGAGTGAGAGTTTGTGTGTGTGAGAGTGTGTGAGTGAGTGAGAGAGAGTGTGTGTGTGTGTGTGTGAGTGAGAGTTTGCGTGTGTGAGTGTGTGTGAGTGAGTGAGAGAGAGTGTGTGTGTGTGTGTGTGAGTGAGAGTTTGTGAAAAAAGAAACTTTTTGGTATCTCTACAGAACTCAAAGCAGAAAGTTCAGATTGTGACGTATCTTGATTCTGATTGGACGGCCGGTGGTGAGTCATGTCTGGTAAATGGACACAGAGGAGAAGTCTTGTGTTGGAGATGTCGGTGGAGATGTCGGTGAAGATGTCAGTGAAGATGTCGGTGAAGATGTCGGTGAAGATGTCAGTGAAGATGTCAGTGAAGATGTCAGTGGAGATGTCAGTGGAGATGTCAGTGAAGATGTCGGTGAAGATGTCGGTGAAGATGTCGGTGAAGATGTCAGTGGAGATGTCAGTGAAGATGTCGGTGAAGATGTCGGTGAAGATGTCAGTGAAGGTGTCAGTGAAGATGTCAGTGAAGATGTCAGTGAAGATGTCGGTGAAGATGTCGGTGAAGATGTCGGTGAAGATGTCAGTGAAGATGTCGGTGAAGATGTCAGTGAAGATGTCGGTGAAGATGTCGGTGAAGATGTCAGTGAAGATGTCGGTGAAGATGTCAGTGAAGATGTCAGTGAAGATGTCGGTGAAGATGTCGGTGAAGATGTCAGTGAAGATGTGCTTGTAGGTTATTTGTTGCAAGAATATCAATAATGTTTAGTTCATCACTTAATTCAAAGTGAATGAATCACTTGGACAAGATCAACAGAGCAGGAGATCATTTATTTACTCTCAGACACAACAGGTTTCTTTTACAATAAAATATATATATATATGTATATACGTGGTTTTTATTTATACACTAACTTTGAAATACTAACAGAGTTACTAAAATCAAAGTTGTATTATGTTAAGTTCACATTCAGCCAAAATCGATTAAGTTGTCTTCCTCGACGGCGTGTGCTCTTCGTCCCTTCTTTGACCAGTTGGCGATCAGTTCTTTCACCTCTTTTCCGTAATCTTCATGCAATTTACCAAAATCCTCCCTGCCGCCGAAACCCCCCCCGGACCACTCTGCTGACGGCAGGGCGGGTATCGGCTCCAGGGTTGCATTTCTCATGGCCCACTGTTTGGGGGATTTTTTGGGAACTGGATTGGATGGATTTGCCGAAGCTTGCAGCACGGCGCCGGAGCCGAGAACGGGTCCGGTTCCGACGCCTGCTGCCGGAAACGCAGGGAGCGCTGAAGGTTGTGGACTCCAACTGGCTTCTGAAAATTCTGATTCTGTGAGGTGGAACTTTGGCATGACGAAAGGGTTGGCCGGTTCCCCGGTTAACTCCCTCAATGCATCTGAGGACCAGACAAACAGAAGCAGAAAAGAATCACCGGACAGCTGAAGGCGTTCTGCAGAATAAAGCCCGCCTGGGTGAACTTGTGTTTGTGGACCGGCTGGGCGGCTGATGTCACCAACAATCAAATATTCACTCACACTCTGATAAACTTATCAGGCTCTCTGTTTGAGGTCTGCACATATTAACTGGTAGGATGTCATGAAGGCCCGATGACCTTTGAACCCACGAGCCCGCCGGAGTGGACCTTATTTGTCAGATAAACTAAAGAATACCACCGAGCAAGTTAGATAATTAAAGTTAATATGTTTACATTCATTCATTGTGATAGTGTTAGATGGTTCTCCTCGTGGGGGAGAGGTTCTGGAGGGGGTCCGGAGGGGTCTGGTTGAATACTTTCAAAACAAGTCCGTGTCATTCATCCAGGGTCCTGGTAATCCAT
Organism: Lophius piscatorius; assembly: GCA_009660295.1. NCBI lineage: Eukaryota > Metazoa > Chordata > Actinopteri > Lophiiformes > Lophiidae > Lophius > Lophius piscatorius. Next base: position 11,634 of record VRLP01005714.1, read on the forward strand.
GTGGGTTGAATCCAAAGCTACTGGACTTCTTTCTGGGCTTGTTTCTTCTCTTATCAAGGAGGCTCGCGTTAGGGACAGAGGCCAAGACCCCTCCGGACCGACCGACCCAGACCCGACCCGCCCACGGTACCTATGCACGGCCCACTGCCAGCGACTCTCTGTGTACCAACACCTACTGGAGGTCTAGAACCTCTGACCCAGAACTGAAGGAGCCTCTTTAAAGATACTGAAAACGTCTTCAAGCCAAAACAGAAAGTCCAGTTGTTTGGATTCGACCCACCTGGAAGTCCAGGTGGGTCGACTTCCAGAGGGATTTATGCCTGTATGTGGTAATAAATTATAATGGAATAAAGTTTAACGTCCAACAAAGACAACGTGAGCATCATTGATAAAAGTACCGAAGGTCATCATCTTCTTCCATCCCAATTAAACCCGCAATCAAAACGAACAGAACCACATGAGTAACTGGTTTCAGCTTTAACCGGTTATTTACGCCGGTCCTCTCCCATCATCGTTTAAACGGACATTCTTCAGAAACATGACGTCGGCTCGTAGGTCTCACCAGTAACACACTGTGCCAAAATCAAAAGAAATTCCAGAGGAGACGATGAAGAGGCTGTCAGTCAGTCTCTAAAGCTATTTCTGAGGCCCCAGAACTCTACAGAACCGCAGAGAGAGACATTATCAGCAGACAGAGAAAGCTTACTGGATCAACAATTCAGAACCATCCAAGAAGTTTCCGTCCTACAAAAGTTCCTCCAAGACCACCACAAAAAACAAAAAAAACATCAAAGCAGCTGGAGTTCTCCGTCTTTGTGGAGAATATTCTACGGGCCGACGGGTCGAAGGTGGATCTGTGTAGAAGGTCATTATACCGGTCAAGTATTGCGGTGGCGGTGGAATGTTGGGGGGATTCCTGGCTCGACTACTCTTCCTCATTGAGGGGAAACCCGAGTTCTGTTATTTGAAGGAGGTTAGAAGTGTGGAAGATAATAAGCAGAATAAAGAAACCAGCGATGAGATGGAGCTTCAGGCTCAAACACAAAGCAGCGGTCTTTCAGGTGGAGTGGGTGGAGCACCCCCCCAACAAACCTGTCACAGACAGAAGGAGGGAAAACAAGACTCCTACATGTCCTCTGTCGTAGAAGCAGGAAAGTATCGGCTTTAAAAGATCCCGATGTTTCGCAGATGAAACGCTCCGACGTGTTTGTTTGTTTGTTTGTTTGTTTGTTTGTGTTTCATTACAGATTATTCATTTATCATTACTGGCTTAATAATTTATCCACCTGTCATAAAAAGAACAAATCAAACACGCCGTCAGAACTTATCAGAAGAGTTCAGTCGAGACAGACTTGACTAAGTTGGTTCTGGTGATGAAGCGGTTTCGTCTCTATGCAGGTCGGTTCTGTCAACAGTGAAAGGAGAGATCTCCTTGTTCTTGTGAAGAACAGGAAATCAAAAGACTAAGATACTCGCTCACCTCTGTACTTCTTCTCCAGGTCCATCACCAGCAGCGACAGGTAGCTGTGATTGGCCCACAGCAGCGCTTTAATCCAGCTCTCCTGACCCGTCTGGTCCTCAGCGGCAAACTTGTAGGTCCGCAGACCCGGTTCGCTCCACACCAGCGAGAAGGCGAACTGCTCCTCGGACTCGCACAGCTGGACGGTGCAGCCCTCCAGAACAATGACTCCTATCAGGTCCCGGTCAGAAGGTCGCTCCTTGTAGAAGAGGAGATTTCCCTTCAGAAGACACCAGCGCTTCTGGTAGGAAGTCTTTATCTCTCCCTGTCAAAGACGGGTGTCAGCCGGGCCTCACAGAACTTCACAAACAACTCCTTTCCTCAATCTCTTACACAATTCAAGATACGTCATGACAAAACGAACTCAATCCACCAAAAAGGGAACTAGAACCTTCTGTAGATTGTGGATTTGATGTTCTAAAGAAATCGCTGAGGTCGGCAGGAAAAATCAAAACGTTTATTTTTCTAGAAGAAGTTCGTTTGGCCGAATTCACTGGATTCTAGAACTCCAGCCGTTTAAACAGTGAAAACTAGATGCAGAGATAAACATATCGACCCAGAACAATAGTTTGGAATATTTGTTTGTGTTTACTAAACTTCTTTTACACTGAAGGGAGTAAAAAGACGCCACTGGTCTCTGGGATGTGGTCGTGTCTTCGGAACACGACGCCTCGTTTATCAAACTGTGGTTTACAGAACATACGAGAATCCTGATAGTCCTGATCCTCCTGGACCGGAACAAGACCCGTCCTGCGTGACGCGGCTGGGCTCAGCCCAGGAGATGAGGAGCGGCGCTCAGACTTCCAGAAGGATTTAGGAGTAGAGCCGTGCTCCTTCCTGTTAAACGGAGCCGGTTGAGGCGGGTCGGGTTCTGATTAGGACGCGTCCCTTTGGGTGCAGATGCCGGGGTAAGAACTCTCTGGAGGGACTACATATCTCATCTGGCCTGGGAACGCCTCGGGATGAGCTGGAGAGTGTTGCTGGGGAGAGGGACCCGGGATAGGCGGAAGAACAAGGATGGATGGATGTGAATGGAGGCCCGCTCTGGTGTCGGCCCTGCCTGGAGCTGCAGGTGAGTCCACGGAGGATCTTCACGTGGTCACACTCACCCTGGCGGACTCATTACGGACCCGTCCAGAACGTGGGCCCACAAACCATCCATGCAACGGCAGAACCATCTGCACAGCACCTTCTTGATGCTTTGGCATGTAAAGTCCAGTTCTAAGTGTACCGGGGGTCTCTGCTGCTGCAGAACCGTTTTCAAAGGTGCAGCGGGAGGTCATGCTCACCGTGACACCGGGTCGGTACACTGGGTTTACCGCGGCGCTGGCTGACTGTCATCATGTCTCCGGCTGGGCCAGCGTTGATGCATGAATGTGAAATGCTGAGCATTCTTCTCGGGTTAAAGAAAAACACCGTGGCTCAGGTGTGGCAGAACCTGCTCCACAGGTGAGTTCAACAGTCTTGAAATAAAAGAGGAGTCTTTTATTCTTAAACCCCGGGAGTCGAACTTTTACTGTTTTGTGGAAGGAACACACAGAGTGGAATTCATGTCAGGAAGTGTCTTACCTTCTTGAACAGGTACCCTTCTTTGTCTACTGGGGAGTCGCAGGATTCAAAATAGTTGACAATTTTTTCATTAAGCTTCATTTCAACATCAAAGGCAGTTGTGAAATGATCCTGCAACAAAGAGAAAGCAGAGAATCTTCAGCCCTCTTCCTCATTTATCACCGACTGCGTTTCGTTTCGTTTCTGTTCTGAAGCTTCACCTCCACCCTCCTAATAAACGCACACGTCCCTAAATAGAACATCTAAAGCCCCCGTTAAAAATCGTGTCTTGGTCTGGAAATGACGCCGTGAATATAATGTTTTTTAGGCGGTGGCGTCTCGAACCCCTCTTCGTGTCTACGTCACTCTTATCTGAATGTGGTGACGTTGTTTACCACGTGGTCACTTTAACTCTGGGTATAAGACGCTGGACACTTTAAACAATCGCACATTTCTCCTGTTTTCTTACCTGAACCTTCTTTCATGTCTCTGCTGTAGGTGTGCCGATCACTTCCTGGTTGCAGAGGTGAGGATCCACGTCATCGCCGCGACCTGGACCACAGGTGTAAACAACTTCAGCCCTTTTTCTTTTATGTTTGTTTGACAGTTTCTTATCTTTCTTTTTTTACAATCGTTACTTTTATGTTTAATCCGTACCATGTCAACATTTTCTACTTTAAAATGTTTTTCATTATATAATATTAATAATACATTATTAAATACAGGATTGTATCATGAGTCGGTAAGTTTAAGTTATACAATGAAGATTTCAGCCTTTTTATTGATGCCATCAGGATTTATTTTTGTATTTTCCTGACATTTTCAATAAAGATCTCTAAAAAAAGTAAATCATTCAGAAACATTTGAAAGTTCTGGAGTCCCTTGAGAAAAAAAAAGATCTTAATAGATTCATTTTCGCCATCCGCTTAAAACGCCATCCAGTTGTATATGTGTGTGTGTGTGTGTGTGTGTGTGTGTGAATAATCATTTGTTGATTTGTGACATATGTTACTGTGTCACGGTATCACATCTAAGTTGTATTATGTAATGTTTTTAATAACAAACAAAAATCAATAAAAAGGCGGTCGGAGCTGGACGCAGGTGTTGTACAGCTGTAATTACTCTCTAATTAAATAGAATAAAAGTACTAAAGAGTTCAACCGTCCACAAAGGGCCAAAACCTCCCTCTGAACCTACTTTGTTTCTTCCTCCCTTCAACATTGTTGCATTAAATCTTCTTCCTCTCCAGTACCAAACATCAAAGGAACCCGATGTTTGGGGAAAAACTCAGAAACAGATTCTGTTCATGTCTGAGTTTTTGCCAGCCTCAAAAATCACCAACAACTCCAACTAACCGTCTGGGTTTATCTCAAATATTCTGTCGCCGATCGACTCCTGCCCCTTCCACTTCAGCGTCTCTGTTCAGCATAAATTATGGAAACAGTTTCAATAGGGACCAAACAGCTTATGATTTATATTTTTATTAAATTTGAAGTGCTGCGAAGTACGTAACTTCACCAAAATGTAATCATCTGTAGATTTTGCCAAAATTTACCCCAAATTAAAATATCATACAAATCCGACTATAGCTTTTCCGTAATCTTGCTAAACAAATGGTCAGACAGACAAAATAACAGGAGCGGGAACACAATCTGCTCCCTTGTAGAGTTAATAATACAAACCTGCGTTAAGGAGGTATGCGTTATACAGTTCAGACACACACAGAACAATATTGTGAAGTTTATTCTCAGCATCTGACCCATCCCTGAGGAGCAGCAGGCCTCTGAAGAACCTGGGGGGCGTCGAACTGTAGCACCGTACCACATATAGATCGCAGGCATCAAATCTGCGACCTTCAGGCTGGGAAACGACCTCTCTCCCTCCTGAGCTACAGCCAGCCCATAATATAACAATATTATAAAAGTATGCACCACTGACGTCACCAGCGACATCACCAGCGACATCACCAGCGGCATCACCAGCGACATCACCAGCGACATCACCAGCGACATCACCAGCGACATCACCAGCGACATCACCAGCGGGCTCTGAATGATATTAACAGGATATTAACAGACGACTTTGATGTATTAAACGGTTCAACTAGGTAACGAGGGAGAAATGTCACAAAATCATGAAAGAACATCTCATTTGTAAAAATAATGGAAAGTACTTGTTTGAATGTGTCCTAATAGACAGGAACTTTAAAGACTTTCTTTCAAATTTCACAATGGATATTGTTATTTTAAAACAATATTAGATCTCAGATATTATGCTTTTAGATCCGCGTTTCTACCCGATGCACAAAAAGCCCTAAAAAAAAGCTAAATGTCAGCATGTAATAACATCTGGTAAAGATGAAACCTTCAAATAAGTTTTATAACAACTATCTTTTAACTGAAAAATGCCATTTTAACTGATTTAATCCTAATCATTGCTGTTCCTCCCTCCAGTCTTGCTCTAAATGTAAAATCTCTCCAATGTGGATCTTCTGGTGTCTTTTCAAATTCTCCCCCCGACTGAAACTCTTTCCACACTGGTTGCAATAGTACGGTTTCTCGCCTGTGTGGACCCTCTTGTGTTTTTTCAGGTCTCCTGCCTGACTGAACCTCCTTCCACACTGTATGCAGCCATATGGCTTCTCTCCTGTATGACAACGCTGGTGGATTCTCAAGTTGCCGACCCGGCTGAAAGTCTTTCCACATACGATGCACAAGTGCGTCTCCTCTCGGCTGAAGTGTTCCGTCCTCAGTTTCCTCACATCGAATGCAGCCCTGTTGGTTTTTGCAAACCCATGCCTCCTAGATAGTGCATTACTTGAATGGAGAAATAAAAGTCTGCTGGGCTCAGCACAAACTTGTGGCCTGTGTGTCTCAGCAGAGTTGTAGTGAGAAGAATTGGCGCTTAGATTCCCACATTCAACCGTTTCTTCTGGAGGACATTGTCCCTCAGAGTCTGTGCAGTCTGTTGTCTCCGGTTCTCTTTTGATAACAGCCAAGTTGACCTGAAGTGAAGCGGCGGGGAGAGATGTGCAGACCATACTGGACGAGATTGCACTATTTGTATTGTGTGATGTTTGTTCTAACCCCGCCTCCTCAACAGAGTGTGTCACCCACTCTGGTTTTGTTTTAGAACAGGCTTTTGTTTCTGCCAAGTCACATCCAGCTTGTGATTCGGTAATGGCGTAGCTTCCCTGTGGGTGTTCCACGCCGTGGTCGGATTTGAAGCTGCTTGTCAATTTCTTCTCAGTGAGAAGAAGGTCTGAGGTCTGAGGGAAGAGTTCAGAAGGATGGTCTGAATCCTGCTCTTCGATCTGTGTGTCTTCCTGACCTTCAGGCTCTGGACAACTTATTGGTACAACAGCTGTAAAAATCAAGACCAAACAAGAAAAAGTGTTATATGTTTATTACGCAATCAATCAATCAATCAATCAATCAATCAATCCATCAACTCTCACTACGTGAACGAAACATTATTAATGATAGATGCTTTCGGACAATCACACTTGATACATACATATGTTCTCCTTTGTTATGTTGTCCTGAAGCTCCTTCAGTCTTTTTTTCAGACTCCTGTTTTCTCTCTGCGTTCTGGCGGTTTTCTCCTGATACTCTGTCACTGTCTCCTTCACCACCTCCAGAACCTCCTGCACCGCTTCAGTCAGTAGCTTGGCCACACGAGCATTCAGACGTTCAAGTTTGGACATCCTGAAGAAAAGTTGTGGGGAGGAAATTACTCGGGTACTTTTGTACATAGTCCTCAGAATGAGCAGTATCTATGGAAATGTTACTGCATAACCAATAAAAAACTATTTGTTGTGTAGAGGAAACATGGCGTTAATTTACCCATGGATATCACCTGTGTAGTGTTAAAAAGGAGTAAGACATTGATACCACAGGTAACACTTAATTAGCTGTGTGTCAATCCCATTTAGCCTGAATGTTTTAATATTTGTCATAAAATTGTAACCCTTCCATTTAAGCCGCCTGCCTAATGTTGTATAGGTCCTCATTGTGTCACCAAAGTTGCTCTGTATGTTCTGACACCTTTCAGAACTAGTATTAACTGGGGAAGTAAACCTGTGATATTGAAGATTCTCTAACCCAACTGTCTGGCCAACATTATTTAAGTTTCTTCAAGGTGGCTCAGATCTTTACTTTCAAACAATCTCAACATCAACACAATACAAAATGTTAATTTGAAACCGAGTATATCCCAGTCACTGACGTTGCCATGGAAACGACATAGTCAATGTTAAATAAGTTCACCTGTCAGTAGTTGTAATGTTAAGGGTGATAAGTGTATGAGAACATATAATAATTATAATAATAATACATTATAGTGCTTGATTGATTGCTGCCTTAAATCAAATGACATCTACAATAAATCCACAGCTATTTTGGGGTAAAGTGAAATCAGTCTGTCAGTTAATTCACAATGTGGTTGTGCAGAAATCTTAATGTAATGTTGATTTAAACACAGAACCTGGTGAGTTTTCTCTCGGTTAAGTGTTGGACACATTTACAACTGAATTATGTTTCAAACTCGTGTTTAACGACAGCATTTATATTCGAGGAGTAGTTCCCTGGCCGATAGTATCAAGAAACTCTTTACCTGTTAGCTGGAGTTAGTGACAGTAAAAAACCTTCTTCTTCTTCTAGGGTGTTTATATACTGTAACGTGGAAAAGCTAATCTTAGCTACATTAGCTTACATCCTAAATCCATTTAAAATTGGGGGAAAAAAATCAAATTGCAGCCTATTTGTTAGCAGGACGCTTAATTAGTTTAGTTTTAGCCAACTTTACCTCAGCATGCTAACAACAATAACATCCACTAATTATCACACGACCCACTGTCGCGACCTCCGGAAGCTAAAATAGAATCACTTCCTGTGACGAGCGTCACTTCAAAATAAAAGTCAGAGTTAAAAGCACAATTGATCTGTTATTAATGATATCCGTCTCCTATTAAATTCTACTTTTAAGTCATAGTAGATTTTATTGTTTCATTATGCAGGTAATTAAATGCACCTGAACAAATGCGGTGTCGTGATCTTTCCATGTATTATTATTTATGAGTCACAGGAGAGAGGTTGGAAGTCGGAACAAATGGTGATTAATCATTACCAAACTTAAATACAGGTCAATGGAAAAGTCCGTTTTGAAAAGGAAAATAGCAAACATTTATCTGCAGGTTGATACCTTTCTAAGCTTTTCTCCTAATGTGCATACTTGATATTGTCATATAAATATAATAATAATAATACATTTAATTAATAACGCACTTTCCATTTGGATCGAATCCCAAAGTGCTAGATTATAACAGATATACAGAAATATAGAGAAATCCATGTACAGAAATTAACTCAACCACATCAAAATTAAATATTCATATGCTATCTTGAAGACAGGAAACCATAAATCTGCCCTGTGAAGATCAGCCCACCAGGGAATGAACTGGTTATACATGTTGGTGTTGAAATGTCATAGTAGGAAATTCACAGATTATGAGGGACTGCTGCATTCTGATTCATTGTTAAATTTAACACAGCAGGCTACTTTGATGAGCTTTGTTATATTATCTGGTTTTGTTTATGAAAATCAGACTCAACAAATTCAATGTAGAGAAATTGTATTAGAAGAACACTTATATACACACAAAGAAGAACTGGGGGCATCTTTATTATTCTAAAATAATTGCAGAGCCCCACACAAGAACCTCTGCCACATGTGACACATTGAACATTTGATAAATCATCGGGTCAGAATCAGTCTCTGTCTTGAAAATTCTTCGAGTGTTCATATTTTCGGTACCTGTTGTGGTTCTGGGGGAGAGACATTTCGCAAATGATGTGATGGATCCTTCACAGTCCAAGTCTTCAAATGGATATGAGGGACAAATTACCGTCATGTCCTCTTCCAGCTCTTCTTTCTGTTTCTGATCCAGACACAGGTCTGAAGCAGCCTGATGGACAGCAGGAGAACTTTGTGGCTCAATTCCTGCATGACAACAATAGAAACCAAAGACAAAAAGACATTTAACATGTGTATCCACCTCTCCCTCGAAAAACACATCCTGAGTAGATTTCATGGTGTTAGTAACAAAAATGATCATTTAATGGACACAAATACCAGCCAGGCCTCTGAGGTCTTACGGGGCTTTCAGGTTTGATTTGATCCTGGAGCTCCTGCAGCCTCCTCTGAAGAATCAACTTTGGACATCTTTATGGACTTAAAATTAAAAAATACATGCAGAATATATGCTGGTCAGTGTGTTTGTTTCATGCATGTTTGCAGATGCTTTCTGAAATGTGTAACAACTGTCATATAATTAATACATTAATCTCCACGTGTCACTGCAGACATCACGAACGGTACTGAAGAAACATGCACAGGGATTAGAAAAAAAACTAAAAATAATCTAAGAAGCGAAAAGATCCATATTTAACGGGATAACACCCAAATAATCCAAATTAGTAAGAGTGAGTGTGTGTGTGTGTGTGTGTGTGTGTGTACAAAACCTCCACCCACCATCTCTACTTCCTGGATTTTATAGTGCGTGAAGCGCGTTACTGCCATCTAGTGGCGGAGAGGAAAGCTGCCTTAAAAATCCTCTTCATCCAGTGACCGATTATCTTCATCTTACTTTTATCCCAGTCGGATCGAAATCCCGTCACAGGACAAAAACTTCTACACAGACAGATTGTTCTTATTTACAAACTCCGCCGCCACAAATAGAAGCGTTTGTTAAGTTCTAAAAACAAAGTCCACAAGATAATGTTCCCTCGTGGGTTTTTATTTTCTTTTGTTATCGATGAGATAAATAATACAATACGGTAATAGTTCCTTATTACCCAAAACGCATCATGACTTGTCATTGCATCAACAGAACAAAGTGCTTTAAAGGTCCGATTACATTGTGAACCCATTCCGGGGTTTTTTTCAGAGCAAGAAGCTACTGCAGGAAAGTTTCAAAGCAGCTGCAGCAATACAAACAAAGAACGTTCCTCCATCAGGCCATCTTCTCCACATCTCATAGAGTGAATGAAGGCTGCTCTTGAATGTAAACATACAGACGTCCTCTCATGGAGTTGTTTCCTCAAACAGACTCAGCAGGTTCTTTGGCTCAAGGTTGGACTTTGGTAAATCCTCCTCCCTTCGGATCCAGTTGTGGTTGCGCCGTTGCGAAGACGTGGCGGATGACGGACGTCCGCTCTGTGTGCATTTTTCATTTGTGGCATCAGTTCCATATTCGGCGTGAAGTGAGCTGGCGCTGGGTGTCAGCGTGTGGCAGGAACCGTTGGAGCGAATGCTGGAGGGTGATTGGGCCAAGTTAAAAGAGGACCAGTCCCCCAGATCTGGGTGAGTGGGTGTGAGGGCAAGACTCTGGTGAGTATGTGTGAAGGACCCCGGCAGAGGTGTGGATGTGCTTTCCACAGACAGCCTGGATTTAATCCTGTGGAGAAACATAAAGAAGTAACAGGAGAATCTGACATAAGTCGTTTCTTTATGTTCTTGACTCTTCAAAGAAGAAAAAACATTTCTAGCAGAGTTAGTCATTGCTCTTCTTATGTCTCATACATGCATAGATGCAAAACGATGAAGACGTCGTCCTATTAACACTAGGAGTCTCTACCTGTTTGAGAATGTGGGCGACAGCTCTGGTTCTGTGGGGTCCCTCAGAAACACTGCATCGTCCTCGGGGGTCCCCATGTCCCCGTGTAAGGCACTGAGGGTGAGGGAGCCATCCCTGTCCCAGCTGTCCTTAGGAGGGGTGCAGGGTACCGGCTTGGTCCGGTTTGGTAGGAAGGACAGGTGAACGGAGGTCAGGAGTCTCCGGCCCAAATACATCACCATCTATGTGAAAGACAGCAGAAATCATATCCATGTAGTTAAAGTCTTCCAGAAAGAGGTTTCTTTTATAAACCGTCTTCCATAAAGAGGTTTCTTTTATAAACTAACAGTGTTGTTATCTGAATACTTCTTTTACACCTTTTAGTAACTCGGGCATATTAAGTCGCTTTGTCCTTTTAAAAGACAAAATCCAAACGGGTCCACAGGTTGATAAGAGTTTTTATCTGAGGTCACATTTCACATTATTCAAGACTTTTGTTTGTAAATCCTTTACTGCAAAACAAGATGCAGAATATGAAGGACTACCAGAGTCCCAGGTATTCTAAAAGTACTTTAAATACGTTGTAGAGCTGTGTATACTGGTGTGTGTTCTCCAAACAACACTAAAAAACAACCTCATTTTGAAGTACAGAAAAGGCATTTCATAAATTATCGTCAGGGTACTGATAAATAAACAAAACGTCTCTAAGACCTCTGCAAACATTTAAGACCTGGTAGAGGAAACCTTTTAAGGCTTAACAGACCCTGAGGGATCCCTGATTACCTGACAGAGGGTGGCCAGTGTCAGGGCGGTCTCAGCCACCGTTAAATAGATCCGCCTTTTCCACACGTGTTTCCAAACAGAGGGAAGAGAAAGAATCTCAGAGACTGTCGCTCGCTCAGACGGGTCCGGGGCGAGCATCATCCGCAGAACCGTCTGGAGCTCCGCTGACAAACCTGCAAACACAGAGGAAATAACTCAACATGAGTCCTTTGAATGAGGTGAACGGGGCGACTTATGAGAATTTAAACCTGAACCCACTGCTGGTGAACTCTGAGGGGAGGGAACCTTGTCTGAGCTGTTGCCAACCCTCTCCACCATTTGGAACCTCTATATTGCAGGCGAGCTCCAGAATAGAAACACCCAAACTAAACGGAAAGGATTTCAATCATATATATGCACCAAATACCATCTCTTCTATCAGTTACAGATTTTAAAAGATGATTCTATTTTCTAAATAATGGCATCAATACCTGAAAACATCTGCAGCTTGTCCATACTCTCCACGGAGCAGCTCGGGGGCCATGTACCTCGGATCTCCCTCTTGTACGTCCTCTTTCATTTTCCCTGCAGCAGAATCCGTACTTTTCTCTTTGAGGTCAAGAAGGAGCCCAAAGTCCCCCAGTTTGAGACGTCCAGAGTGAGTCATCAGAACATTGGCAGGCTTAAGGTCAAGGTGCACAAAACCATGAGAGTGCAAGTGTTGCAACGCCGAGAGGAGGTCACACAGGTAAGCCCAAGCTCCAGGCTCATCTGGTTAAAAACAGATTAGCATATCTAACTGTTTCAACATCTAATATGCAAAGTGAAATATATCTAACACAAAATGTCTTCCAGACAGACCTGGGCCAGGTGGTTGATTCTCAGCATGATGCATTAAGCTGGTGCGACACAACTCTGTCTGAATGTAAAGTCGACCACACTCCTCCCAGGCTGCCACAAAACGCAGGATGTGAGGATGAAGACGAAGACGCTCGTGGTTCCGGGCTTCCTTCACACAACGGTTCCTCTCAGTGTTCCCCCTAAAGCGGTGATTAGAGCGCTTGACTGCATACTGGTGGCCGTCCACATTGCTTTGTACCTAGAAAAATATAGAAAATAAAACCGTATCATTTGGTGTGTGTATATATATATATATATATATATATATAACTAACAGACACATACTGTATTTGTACATCTGTGTTTTATCTTGCTGACCTTGTACACCTCTCCAAAGGATCCTCTTCCCAGAAGGCCCAAATTAGTGAAGCACTGACTAAAATAGGTTTGCTGTTTGGTAGGATCGTATGAAGGATTTGTCGGAGGACTCTTACTAAGGGAACTGGACAGGGGTGTCCAGGGGGCCAGATGCTGGGGGAACATTCTACTCAGAGGGGGACATCCCTTAGATGGTGGCAGCGGGGGCAGAGAGTGGGACTGCCTGGCAGGAGAACAGTGGGACGAGTTTGAAGCTGATGATGAGGAAATAGGGCCGCGGCGCTTTTTGAGCGAGAAGGACTGCGATGCATTTGAAAAGTGGGTAGGAAGAGGGAGAGACATCCTGGACACAGTGGTTTCAAATGCCACTGACATGGCACTGGGGTGTTATCAGCTTCTTACTTTGAAGAGAGTGAGCTGCAATATTAAAAGGAATATGTCATGTCAAAACAAAACACCAGCTGACTAGTATGACAGTTAATATGAATGTGCCAAAAACAGCTTTCTGACACCAGAACTCATTCGGTTCACCTTCTTCTACTGACGCACAGACGTTAGCTGACTGAGTTCACCATGTATACGTTTAATGACGTCACTGACAATAATATACGTGTCATTTAATGTGCGTACATTACTACGTTAACAAGCATTAATACAGTGTTACTGATTCTTTGCCATCAATGATAAATGTCACCTCGTAAGAAACAACGTTAGGCTAACGTTAACTCGGGGGGGACCCAGTCATCAACATAACATTACATAGCTAGGTTGCTAACTAGTCTACATAGCTAATACATTAACGTAACGTGACGTAACTGACATCTCAGCGTTTGGTAACACTGAGAAATAAATAAGGTTGTCACGTACCATTTTGTAGTATGAACGAGATTCTTCACAGCAGTGGGCAAAACACTCGCCGTGTCAAATTCAAATCGTGCGTACACACTCCCGCATGTAACTGTCCCGCGCCAAATTCTGAAACCCAACATACGAAGTCTCGCGTATCTGCGTCTGTGAATAGAAAACTCCACTAAGTTACGCAATAAAGGCCAGCGGCGCTGGGGCTCTGCGGCATAAACAGCGGGGCAGGCGCAGCTGACGAGCTGGCTGACCAACTGAGATGGTAACTTTTGTTTGACTATTATCCACAGTTCTGTGGGGATTTGTGCCGAGATACCGGCACGGAGTGAGGCGCTGTGCTTCTTATTACCGGAGTTATAGCTAATTTTACGGTTTGGTGTGGAATTGTTGATTCAAATTCAGTCAGTAGGTGTTCGCTGGCTAACTCTCCTCGGCTAACATCGGAGGTAATGCGGGTTAGCCGGCTAGCACAGCCAGGCTAGTCCGATCAGAGGAACTGAAACTGTCCTAATTCTGACTCCGAGATCTGAAAGCAGATACGTGCGGGCTAATATTGGGTTTGCTCAAATGTTTGTAGCTTTGCACCTCCTCCCTGTAGATGTTAGCTTCTGAATCAGCTGTTAGCTTCTGAATCAATGAACTGACAGTAGGCCTAATGGTAATTCTTCTGTTCCTGCCAAATAACTAAGGAAATACTGAGCTGCTATCACGTGATTTAAGAATAAATGACATTTTGTCACGTATAACTACAACAGTCTACTGAGAATTCATGTACAAATAAATTGAGGAATCTATTATTAGTTCACCTGGGAATCACCTGAACCACAGAAACATCCATCCTGTGTAAAATGAGATATATTTGTTAGAACAAACATTAAGTCGTTAATATTTTTAAACATTTTTTTACTGAGATATAGTCACGTACAATCATCAAAATCAAAGCTCAATCTCTCTTGCATTGGAAGTATATAGAAAGAAAAAACCAATTCATACCAAAACACAAAATGGTAATTGTTACAAATGATAATTATAAGAGTGGGGTTTGAGAATCTGTCATCTTTAGATTTTCATCCAATAGTCTATAATCATATATAATCATTTTCCACTGTATCGTATATGCCTAGCGTTTTCCCCTGGGGCATAACTCATCCATTTTTTCTAAGATTGTTTTAAGATAATACCTTACTATTAAGATGAAAGTGGCTTTTTTGAAAAATATTATTATTAATCTTTGTTTACTATCCCGCAGGACGTGTTTTTAATGATCCGACGTCACAAGACCACAATCTTCACAGATGCCAAAGAGTCCACCACTGTTTATGAGCTGAAGCGCATCGTTGAAGGAATTCTTAAGAGGACACCTGAAGACCAGAGGCTCTACAAAGTGTGTTTAGATTATTTATTTATTTTAAACTTATAAAATTTTGTCTCTACTGGATGATTCTCTGAAATTTCCACCTTTCGTTCCACAGGATGACCAGTTGCTAGAGGACAGCAAAACACTTGGTGACTCTGGATTCACCAACCAGATTGCCAGACCTCAAGCCCCCGCCACAGTTGGTCTGGCCTTCCGCATCAATGGTGATTTCATTTTACGTGTATTTAATATTTGTGAGCCTGTAACAGACAGGATGTCTGGTTTTTAACCTTTTGTTGGAGGGATTCCTCCAGACAAGCACATCATGTGTTTTTATTCATAAATGTCATCGAGGCTCTTTGTGATCTGTAACAATTCTGTTTTATCCTGGTGTGGATGTGAGGAGTGGTGGTGAAAGGGCGATCGTGAAGGAGAAGCATGTGAAGAGAGTTTTGGAAGTGAAGAGAATGTCAGACAGGATGATGAATATGAAGATGAAGATACCACAAGTTGGTTGTGAGTGGGAGGAGAGTTTCTGGAGTGAGTTAGGTGTAGTGATGGAGATCATTCCCAGGGGTGAGGGAGAGTGGTAGAAGCAGACGTCGATGCTCATGTTTGTGAAGCGAACAGAGGAGACGAGGAGGTGATGGGCGGCGCAGTGAAAGACAATTGGTCCTGATGGAGGTGTCCAGGATGGAGGCTGGTGGAGTCTTAACTAGATTGTGCCACATCATCTCAGAGATTTAGTGGATGCCAGAGCCGTTTAGGAGGAGGTGTACTGGTGCCGACTTACAGGAGGCAGAGCTGGAGGTTTTACAGTTGAATATGTTGAGATGTTCTCTGGGAGTGAAGGAGATGGAAAATAAAGGAGACATCAGAGGGAAAGCCCAAGTTAGATGTTCTTGAGACAAAGTCAGAGAGGCCAGATTGAGATGGTTCTGACCCGTGAAGAGGAGGGATGGTGGATTTATTTAGAAAAGGATGCTGGAGATGGAGCTTCAAGGCAGGAGAAGAAGGGGAGGAGCAAAGAGGAGGTTTCTGGATGTGGTGAAAGAGAACATGCTGCTGGTTGGTGTGACAGGATGATGTAGAGGAAGATTGAAACACATCATCTGCTGGGACAATCCCTTGAGGGAGCAGCCAAAAGAAGAGGAAGATGATCTTTAACGACTTCTTTTCCCCGAGAAGTTCATCTCATTCCACATCAGAATGTTTACTTAACATTTTCATTATCAGAAGTTGTGAATGCTACCAAGAGAATCATTCCTGTTTGTAGATTTTCTCGTGACTCCTCTCTCTGGATTATAGCCCGCTGATCCACTGCTCAAGAATGCAGCTTTAATTCTATTGACTGATTGGCTAATTATTACAAGCTCAGTCGATGTTGTTTACACTCCAGACTCAGATTTGAAACTCTTCTGCTTTTGTGGCAGTCTTCTGTCTGCTAACGTACAGCCCTGACTCCTTGTAGTAAACAACAACAACTAAATACTTATACAATACATTTATGTGTGTAGTTGGGTTAACGACAGGACAACAACAACAACAACAGCAGCAGCAGCAGCAGCAGGAGAGTGATCATGATTATTTTAGGAGTAGAGGAATGAGTTTGTCTGGAGGCTAGAGGCAAAGTGAAAATCAACAAATGCTGCAAGAAAAATCTACTTTGTCTTTTCCCATCCCTGGAAAAATGAAAGTTAACCCTGAAGCGCTGGTACCAACCCCACCTACACCTAAGAATGCAGTCTGTCTGCTGGGACTGTGGAAGAGATGCTAAACAGGTCTTTTGTTTTAGGTATCTTTATTATGGGTTACATTCAGACTCTAAAGGTACTACTCCAAAAACATGATGGTTTAAAATGTGGAAACCGTGATGTCAAACTTTAGTTTTTGTTTGAGATTATCAACAACTTTGATTCATTGGTTCTATTTAACATCCGTCTGTGGTCTTCAGTGGTATGTGTGAGATATGGATTATAAGGATTTCACGTCAGTCTTCCTCTTGGAGAGTCCCTTTTTAATAGAATGTTCCAGAGGACTTTTTATGGTGTATAATGTGGTTTCTTCTGAAAATGCATCACTGAAAAAAGAGTCGGTTGTTGTTGTTGTCTTGTGGGGATGGGCGAGTAATCATAAAACAATCTCATTTCAGAAGTTTGTTGATTCTGCAGCATTTTAAATCATAATATAAGTTGCAGCAAAACCTGTTAGCTTAGCTGAAGCTCATGTAATGCTTGTGTTGGGATTTATCTTTGTCCCCTGGAGGAGCATGGGTCAACTGCTAACTTAGCTTTAGCTCACATAAGCTTAGCCTATCGCGTCAGCGATAGCCGACGTGCTAAATGCTGACCACAGCGTTTAATGTTTGTGTATAATGAGTTAAAAACAACCGCTATGAGGGCATAGAGCCAAAAACAGGCCGTTTTACTCCTGCCGACATGAGTCATCAGGGGAAACATACCGATGGTAACCATGGTAACAACAACTGCGACAGCCTAGAAGCTCCGTGCCTCACCTATTGTTTACTGTGTCGGACTCGAGACCAATTATTACATCAGAATCAAGGTGTGCTGGGTTTGGGCCAGCGCTGGCCACTAGTCTGACGGGCTCGGTCATATATATGCGCTCGGGCCGCTCACTACAGGGCAGCTGAGCTGTGGGAGTTCACCCACGGGTGCCTGCATGCATCTATGTGCTACACGTCGACATAAATCCAGTTTAGAATGGACATAATTGAACGTACACGCCGAGTGATTCCCAATAAATGTGTGTGGGAAATCATTTTGATTTCTTTTAATAGTCCATAACGCACAGCATTTCCTTAACGCTTTAGATTATTCCCCCAGAATGCTTTGCTGCGGTCCCTGTCACATGACCGATGCCGCCACATGGCACTCTGCCGTCACGACGGAACTAACGCTTCCTTGTCTCCTTGGCCCTGCAGAGGAGACGTTCGAGCAGCTGCACGTCGAGGCCTTCTCCTGCCCCCCGGAACTCCCCGATGTGATGAAACCCCAGGACTCTGGCAGCACAGCCAGCGAACAAGCTGTGCAGTGATGACAGGAAATGAAACGAGCAAGGAACAGAATGGTGGACGTGGGTGTGTGGATTAACTTTAGCAGGGGGAAAGATATCATTTCAGTTGGTGGAGTGGAACGTCATTGGTAACCAATCAGATCCATGTTACATTCTTGCTGTCGTCACGTCACTCCTCCAGTTTACTTCACAAGGCCTTTCATTACTCTGTATGATCTCAGCATCTCATGTGGTTCTCCTTGACGTGGCTCTGACGCCCCACCCCTCCAGGGAAGTAGTTGGTTTGGAAGAAGTGATTGGCCGTGTGTGAGTCATAAAAGTTATTATTAATATTATGGAAAAGGTAAGGACACAGTCAGGTGTCACTGTTTACTATCACTGACCTGCGTAACAAAAGGAATCCCGTATCTGAATCAACAACCTGCATGAACAAGTCAGAAGAAACGCCTAATTTTCTAGGAGGCAGATCCGCCTTTACTGCCTCAAGTTTTCTTTGTCGTCATTCTTCCAGAAAGAACAAACATCTTCCTAATAATTATGTTTTGTCTTTTCATTTTGTTTTACTCGTCAGCTCATTATTTTCTGTTTCTCGCACTGAGACCAGAGGCGCCGCCTCTTTGACAGCAGGGGGGTTTGGGGCTCGGAGGACATTCTGTGTTTCCAACAGAAAAGAGTTCTTTGCTGTCGAAATGTACCTTTTCAGAACGGACACATCTCCACATGTCACCAGCGTCACCAGCATCACCGTGGCACCTTTCCTTGATCTTTCAGATATCTGACTGTGAGCTTGCTTAATAAAAGGTTTTCTTGTTGGTTTTTTTTATACTGCTGGCTGACTTTTCTTTTGAGCACAGATTTGTGTTCAGCATTAAAGGAAGATGACAGAAGTGAAACGGTGAGTGTTAAGTTTGTCACGGTTGTTGTCGTCAGACGTGGACGGATGCTTCAAGAACGTGTAAGTTTCCAGATATCGATAACCTGAAGAGGCGAGAGGAGCTCATCTGTTTCACGTTTGAGTTTAAGCCGGAGCTTCTATAAGACTGACCTCATACACTTCTCATCTGGAGATTTGTGATCACTCCAGGTTGATTCTCATTTTGTAATTATGAGGCTTCTGCAGAGACGTTGCCTTTTATTGTCAGTCTCCAGCTTTCAAGACGTTTTATATAAATGTTCTCTTCGCCCTCGCCGGACATCAAGGCCTCTCACGTTTGATGTCCCTGCATCCAGTTTCTGTCACCGTTTATCCTGCTCAGGGTTGCGGGGGGGTTCTGGAGCCTATCCCAGCAGACACTGGGCGGGAGGCAGACACTCTGGACAAGTCA
This sequence comes from Lophius piscatorius, assembly GCA_009660295.1. NCBI lineage: Eukaryota > Metazoa > Chordata > Actinopteri > Lophiiformes > Lophiidae > Lophius > Lophius piscatorius. Next base: position 30,875 of record VRLP01005714.1, read on the forward strand.
CCAGTTCATCACATGGGAAACAGACAGACAGGCAGGCATTCATGCTCACATTCTCACATACGTAATGTATGTTTCTGGACTGGAGGCAGGCAGGAGGAAACCCAGAACATGCAGAGTCCACAGGGCAGAGGTGGATTTGGGTCTAGAACCTTCTCACTTTGAGAAGAACTGTTCTGCCCTCAGATTTTATGTGTTACTTGCATAAATCCTGCCATTTATTTATTTAAAAAGAAAAACTTGTTTTGGATATGTTGAGTTCTGACGGGCCTGTGTGGTTCTAAAACATTCACTTTAATTTACATTGTGCTCACAGGTTCATTTTATTGGGTTCATAACAGGATTATGCAAAAACTACTGACTCAACTGGGTGGGAGGATGGATCTTGGGTCAGAGTAGATCCCATTAAATGTTGCTAATGCAAGAAAAGGGGCAGGTTTACGTCACAGATCAGTTTTACGTCCTTTTACATTGGAGGAATGAGTTAATCTTGATGGAATAGTCCGGCGTATGAACAGGGTTGTTGTTTGTGTTGGTTCAGTTTGCTTCAGATCCAGACATTTAACAGAAATGGGACTTACTACATCACATTCTCCCAACAGAGTCTTTATGCCATCCTTTTTTTAAGGCGTGCTTCTGGATTTGTATCAACCACACACTCACAGAGACCAACCCTCTGAATATGATTAATTTTCTCCTCCTCCATCCATTACTATTCCCTGAAAATAAAAATGAAAAAGTAACGTCACATTGTTGAAGAACAAAATACTCCTGGATCCTTAGTTTTATCCAGATCTGCACCAAAATGTAATGAGGAGTTTTCCGGCTCAGGAGCCTTGGAAATGATTTTAAACATTTAAGTGAAATCATTATCTTTTATTATTATTTGAGTTCAATATGTATATATCATATTCCTTACATTAATTTTCAATTCGATTTAATGACATTTTTTAATTTAAAAAATGTAAAAAGAACAGAACAAGAAAAACAAAAATTGTGTTTTTTTCACACGAATCTTCTTATCGGGTCGCACGCGCCACTAAATGCTTCATTTTCTCTCCCAAATATGGACTCGGAATGTCCAGGGTGACGTCACGTGTCCGGGGAATGCGGGGTTTGTAGCTCCGTTCATCTAACCAGGCCTTCGGCTGTCCGAAGTCCCGGTAGGCATTACACAGGAAGAGCGTTAGTAGAAAAAAAAGATTGAAAAACGCCCTCCTCTCTTTCCTCCTCCTCTCTTTCCTCCTCCTCCTCCTCCTCTGTTGGCGGATAACGGTGCCCTACAAGTTACCCAGGAGCGAAGCAGACAATAGGTCCATCTGTGATCTGTCGCCCCTTCTTAATGCTGACCGGATTGTGTCGCACAGAGACGGACCCTGTCGGTGAAACCCACCATGGACGATCTGGGTGAGTGTCGGAGCGGAACTCTGCGCCTCTCAGATATCTGGAGGGGATCTTTGGTGGGGAAGGGGTGGTGCGCTCCAGCAGAGGAAATGTGGTTTCTGTTCATTCCAGCTAACAGGGCAGAATAATGGACCTTCCTCTCCTACTGAGGAACATGAGTGGGTTTTTGGTATGGAATGGATTCTTACAGATTTGTGTGTAGAAATGAAGAACTTGCTCCTCACATCTGATGGTTGCTCCTTCTCCTGAACATTATTGGCACGCTCTGATACTTTTTCCAGTATGTGTTTAAATTTACAAGCAAGAGGGGGGGGGTGCACACACTCTCAGAAGCAATGCAACATCTGCTCCTACATCCCTCTGTCTGCCTGACCGCTGCTGAAAGCATCTCCTGCAAATCACATCCAATGTCTGTGAATCAGACATGAAGGTTCCACTGCCGGCTTCTCCTCAGCCGTTCTACGTATCCACAGGTCAGGTCTGGGCTGGAGGGAGACTTACTTACTGGGCCACAGAGTGTTTCCTATATGTAAGGCTTCACAGTGGGAGCAGAACTTCTCTTCTCACAAGAGCCTGATGAGGAGCCGTGCTCCTCCAGGAGTAGCTGTGTCAGACGGCGCTGACATAGCAGGGCCACAGCGCTCTCTCAAAAAGCCACAGGGTTGAGTAAAAATAGAAGGGCACTTTCTTCCCCCCCAGCCGCTCTCCTTGAAGTTCACTAAAAATGGAGGGATTTACGCTTTGAAGCAGGACTGAGAGGTAGGATTAGATGCAGCCCAGCACATCTGGACACATCTGGATCGGATTTCAGGCGCTGAGACGGAGATACTGGAGCCACTGGAAGAGGGTTCTAGACAGGCAGAGGCCATGTTTGGAACTCTGGCTAAATGCTGTTGTCCAGCAATGTTGTAAGTTTATGTGTTGGACTGGCGAGGCTTTCCGCTGCGAGAGGCCACTTGTTAGCGAGACCATTGGCCAAGACAAACAAGTCGACAGGCAGCTCTAAATATGGTCATAATTCCCAATGAGAGAAGTTCAGCTCCTTATAAGAGCAGTTATCCTCCGAGTGTGTGTGTGTGTGTGTGTGTTTAAGACGGAGTCACAGTCTGTGCTGACTCTCACCACATGGTCCAACCAGCAGTGTGAATCATCTGGAGCAGGAGTGACCACGGTGGTGACCTCTTAGGTTTATACACCGATCAGTCGTCACTGATGTGTCTCTGTGAAGACCACCAGAATATGAGATCATCCAGAAGTTCCTCCTGAACCCTTCATGTCCACTCTGAGACACCAGTCCTCCTTCAAAGACGCGTGTCCCTTCACTGAACTGTTAATGACAGTCTGACCCGGCGACAGCGCGTCTATGCTGAAGAGTTAGGCTCCAGAATGGAGCCCTGGGGGACGCCTCGGGTCAAAGGGGGTCACCCAGGAGGATAGTTTGGGTCACATTAAACATGTGAGGAATGATGGAACCACAACAAGTCTAGTGAAGATCAAAGGGTTTCCTGAAAATATACTTGATGGAAGGATTTATCATTTTAAAGTGTCAAAGATATTAAATTATGTAAAAACCTCAAAGACGTAAAACATGGAAAGAAATTATTATTTTCAATCAATTCATTTAGTAACATTTCTACAGGCGTATGTATACATATATATATATATACATATACATATGTATGTATATATATGTATATATATGTATATATATGTATACATACATATATATACATATATATACATATACATATGTATGTATATATATGTATATGTATATATATGTATATGTATGTATATATATGTATACATACATATACATATATATACATATACATATGTATGTATATATATGTATATGTATATATATGTATATGTATGTATATATATGTATACATACATATACATATACATATGTATGTATATATATATGTATACATACATATATATACATATATATACATATACATATGTATGTATATATATGTATATATGTATATATGTATATATATATATACATATGTATATATACATATATA
>VRLP01005715.1:0-34305 GCA_009660295.1 Lophius piscatorius
TATGTTTGATTTGAATACAGAGAAACTGCTCTATTTTTTAAATGTTTATATTTTTTACATTATTTATTTATACATTTTATTTACCTTTTGTATAAGCAGTGATTTGATGCAAGATGAAAGGACTAAATTCCAGTTAAGCAAATACACCGTTAATATAGCAACCTGTTTGATTTAAAAGTCTGTTATAAAAAGCATTAAAGATTATTAAAAGACATTTTTGAAAGAAGTATTCATTTTTATTGTTAGTTTTCATGTGCCTAAAACAACCTAAACCTAGATTCAAAAGCCGATATAACATTTATTTTTACTTAACCTTTATTTAACCAGGAGAAAAAAAGGATCAGATTAATAGATTAATCCTAGTTTTCACGAACTCCCTCTGCACACTCCGGCTTCCTCCCACAGTCAGAAAACATGCAGTATTATTGAATTGGAGAACCGAATTTGCCCGTAGCTGTGAATGTTGACTCGCTCGCTCAGTGTGGACTGGGATAGGCTCCAGCCCCAATCCCCTGTGACCCCGATCACGATGAGCAGTCACAGAAAACAGATGGAATGATCTCTGAGCAGAAGCTACTAAATGTCTTAATTGTCCTGGCACACAAGGGATGGAGGGAAATGTGGGTAAGTAAAAATGTACTGACTGAATTTAAATCAAATATAAAATAAAAAGTACACAGCCACTTACACCAGCACCATTACGTTTTTATGAGGTTGGTGGATTCCTCAGGAGTGACGGTGGTTCTTTGCGTTGTCCCTAAATAGAATTACTGAAGCAGAAGCGGCCCAGAGGCTGGTTGGGATTTACAGTCTTGCTGGAGGACTCTTGGGCAGGGTGGGGACATGTGAGTCGGAGGGTCTGAATAGCAGCACTTTATATGAAGAATGATCTTCCTGTTTGCTACACCACCCTGCTGCTCAAAGACGTGGGTGGGCTGATAATATATAGTTCGACAGAAGCAATGCGTAGGTTCTGCTGTTGAGCAGATTAAAAAAAAAAAAAAGGATAAATGGTTGGGATATGAAGTGTCACATAAAAGCACAAACAGGCACATAAAAGATAAATGCTGTTTATAAATGGACACACACAAATCTGGAACACACCACCCTCTAAGACATACGTGTCAGGGATCTCAATCCATCTCTTATAACAACACACACACACACGCACACACACGCGTGCGTGCGTGCACACACACACACACACACACACACAGCCAGTTAATAGCTGTTTAACAGCTGAGAACATTAACTTCAAATGGGACTCTCCTTTTAACAAAGTCATTGAACTTTGAACTTTTGAAATGTGACATGCCCTAAAGAGACTTGGCTGTCTGCAGTTTTCTGAAGCCCACCACACCATTACCTTACCATTACCACGGAACGAACAGATAAATGTTATCACTGTGAACAATTTCCTCATCTACATTATTGCATGTACTTTTATCAGCAGTTTTGATTGTTTTTGTTGTATTAATTGTTACTCAAGGGTCTGTTAAATATAAGATATTGGGTTAAAATGCCTGTTTTAAGTTCCCAAAGGCCAATGGATGTTTTAAATTGATTGTAAACACAGCAAACAATCCCCCAAAAGTTACTTTATATATAAAGTATAACTGCAGCAAAGCCATACATTTGAGTAATTGAGCCAAAAGTGAAAAAAATATTCTATTCTATGTTTGCTACTGCTCAGCAGCTCCCTTTCAATATTAGTTGATGTGATTTATATCGATCCTCTCCGGATCCCAAGGCTTTTTGCTGATGTAAATTTACAATCGCCAAACTGCTGCACTGGTATAATGCAACTGCAAGCGCTTTAGAGTAAAGAAAAACAACTGTAAAGATTATAAGTCCATAGTGATTTACAGCACCAGAGTGTCATTTTAACACTTTCTGAGTTTCCGGTTTCGGAGTTAATCATCAGAGATTTGATCTCATAAGGGTAAATCCAAGTTTGCGGTGGTGTAATCAAGCTCCGCCCACACAGAAAGTTAAAGCGGGAAAATGTAAGGACTCTCCCTGAGTGAGTGACCTGAGAGCCAGAGTTACTGGACTGGAACCCCTGTCCTCCGAGTGTTGAGACTCTCCCTCCACACAGAAACATGTTCCCCAGGTTCTGTTCAGGCAGGAATAAACCCGTTAACCAGCCGAAGTAGCTGGTTGGGAAAATTACTTAGATTTGACTGAACTGCAGACTATGATATCCTGTCGTTTTGCATAATATTTTATATTAATATCTTAACTTAATGTTGTGCAAATAAAATATAGCCCTGTGATGAACTGGCGACTAATCCATGCTTTACACCGTGCTCGCCCATTGTCAGCTGGGATAGGTTCCAGCCCCTGCGACCCCGAAACGGATAAGTGGTTATAGATGAATGGATGAATGAATTAAATAAATGTACACAATGAATGTACAAAATTCAGACTATCGTAGAGTTCAATTATTAAGATACCAAAGTGTAACTTACATCATGATGGCACAGGATATCTTTAACAATAAAGGAGCAATAAATATGGTCAGTTTTAATGTGTATTAAACTTTTTGATCTTGAAGACTGAAATGAACAATTAAGGCTGTCAATCAACACTTAATCTTAAAGCAGTATTGGTTCATTTATTTGTCCTCTTTGGATGTGAAACGGGGAAAAAATGTAGGAGAACGGACCCAATGATGGAATTCTGAAAAAATGGAATATGAGAAATAAAAATCTCAAAACAAAATTGATAATACTTTTGTTAAATTTGTATGTATATATTCATTATTATTATTGTTTATTATTATTTTTTCAGTTTTAGGTGTGAGGTGGCCCTGAATATCCTGTGGGCGTCAATGTGCTAAACCTAGAATGACATTAGCCCATATGGTAAGGTAAAATCCTGCGGCTTTACAGTTAAAGGAGAACATCTGTTTTATGGGATAATCTGTCTTTTACAGCTTGAAAGAGAAGATCTTCTGTGGCGGACCGACCTTAAAGAAAATCTGCTACAGTCGTGAAGGATAGGGATGCACGCCTTAAGCATTAGCAAAGGCGATGAAGAATATATTTCACACAAAGTCACGAAGAGCAACCAAGGCCAAATCTGCATTGAAGAAAAAAATGAATTAATGTGTTGTGCTGAGATGACACATTACAGATGTTACATTAGTACCTCTGTGACGGCGGCTGTCTTTATGGATTCGGCCTCAGGGGCAATGTACAGTACGTCACATGGTACAGCACAGCCCTCCGTGCCCGGGCAGATACTCTAATTTGCCTTTTCTAGTTACCTTCAATCTCTCCACCTTGTCTTCCTCTTCTGCTCTTGTAATTCTCTCTTCCTCCTCCCTATTTCCCCCTCTCTTTACCTCTCTCGCAGTGCCAGTCTTGAATAAGAATGACCACCTGGTAAGATAAACCGCCTCCCGGGGGAATAAAGCGAGCGTGTGTGCACGCATGTTTGTGTGTGCTGGAGGGCATGAAAGAAAAGAGTCATTGAGCGAGTCAGAGAGGAAGTGAAAGCAACGTGTGTGTGTCTGTGTTTAAAAAAAAAAAAAATAGGATAAATTAACAAAATTCAAACAAAGGGTGTGGACTGACTGTAAAAATTATTTTTTATTAAAGTGTTCAAGGACAAAGAGATTTCCGTGACTGGAAAACTGTCCTGATGTGCAAAGACAATACCCTTCATCATCGGTGAATAGGTGCAAAATAGGAAAAGAAAGAATTGATATTGTATTCATAGGAATAGGAATTTTCTCCACATCAGGTTCCCAAACTCCAAGGCATTGATAAACTTTCATTTTAAATTTTGCTGACAGACACAGGAAAGGGATTGAGGACAATAGAGAGATCAGGAGCTGAAGGACGAAAAAGGGCAGAATTAAAGTGAGGCACAGATCAAAAGTCTGACCTGAGGTCAAATAAACGTGTTTTTATTTGTGGAAGATCCAAATTGTTTGCTTGAATTGATTAATTGAGTTCTTGGATTCTGTACGTTAATAGAGTTGACAATTTGCCTCCCCAACAATTATGACTGATATCATAAAGCGAGCAGCAAAGGAAATACTGGTTTTGTGCTATGGTTTGGTTGCTATGTTTTATTGTTGACAAGGAAAACCAGCATTGGACGCAGTAAATGTTAATTAAATCATTAAAAATGAACTAACATGAACATATATGTGCTCTCTTACCCCTTTTCCACCAAAAATAACCTGGTGCTAGTGCCAGTGCCTTAATTAATAACCTGTTTGCTATTCCGGGAGCAAGGAGCCAAGTCAGAGCCATGCCATTACATCACCGTTATAACGTAATCGGTTCTTGGCTGTAGACCAGCAAAGAGTTGGTGCCTGTCCGGCACCAGTTTTGAGAGCCAGGAGCTGGTGCTTAGGCTGTCGAAAAGAAAAGAACTGGTGCTAGGTCAGGCTCTGGCTTCGAAGTAGCCCTGGAACCAGCTTGGTGGAAAAGGTGTATCTTTCATTTGGTTGGGCCAGCTCTACAAGTGGGTGGGTCCAGGTCCGTCAAGGCCCATCCATATTGCTGCACCTGTGGTTGCTGCCCAGCTTTACCCCTGAACCAACCTAAATAATAAGAATACATTTTGGGATAAATATATGAATTATTTGTTAAACGTAGAACACATAAATTCAAACCAGCTTCTTATCGTCCATGTCTTGATGCCTCGGGTTCATCGGGTCACTTTGACCCTGGTTTTCAGCAAAAGTGCTTTTTCATTTAAAGGAATGAACATACAGGTCTGGCTATTTAAACATGGAGCGATAAGTGCGGAGACAAAAGTGGAAATCACTTCTGGAACAGTCACAGCACTCAAAGAAAAGTGCTGGTAACAACGCGCTGGATTATACCAGGGCAGACACCGGCCAGGCAAACATATCGGTGAAAGGCATAAAAAGAGAGACAAATTAAATTTTTTTCTTTTTAAAGGCGAATATAGACAAAATGTTTCCTGGAATTGCTCAGCTCTGCATGGGTTCGTGGCCTTGCTGCCAAAAGGATTCAGAAGAGATTCAGAGAGAATTGGATTGCATGTTAAAGAGGCGAAATAAAAGAGGAACTGAGTAAATTCATTATTTACCCTGATTAGCATTTAACATATTTAACGTTTAACAATTCGAGCAGGATCAGCAGCTCTAACAAGGACGGCGACCCAGAACCCCAACTCAACGTCATTCACAAGTTATCTATTTTTGAAACCCTGAACTACTGTATATAGCACCAAACGACTCAAGAAGAGCGGCTTTTTTTGAGAAAAACACTCAACAAAAGGCTCTCTTTGAATGCTTTTTAAACATGTGGTATACTTCATAGATGAAGGACACACACCACCTCCACCACGACTCAGTACAGCGAAAGGAAAAGGGAGGACAACAGGTCATGAAGTGAACACAAAATGCTTCAATACTACCATTTGGTAGATTTGTTTCATTGTAGTTCTCATTTTATATTTAGAAGAGTAACTTTAATTTAATCTGGCTCTCATGCAACAGCATTCCATATGGTTTGCTGTGCACTTTCCCATTTCTGAATCCATCACATGTACATTTTCTGTAATGTAAAGGCAATCAGCAGAGAGCGTAGACATATAGGGGGCTCAGTGAGCCGGAGTAAATGTGATCGCATAACATAATGGGCTCACGGGATTCATGGCCACACATGAAGTAGAAACACTGACAGGATGTTACAGATTATTATAACCGTCTGTATTAGTATTCGATGATATTCATACGGAAGGAACTCGAACGGTTTTCACATGTGTGGACATGTGTATGTCTGTTTTGGCACAGTATGTACAATAACGTTTACAGTACAGTACAATAGGGAAGTCAATGTCAAATTCGACAAATTGTTTGCTAGTATATCATAAAAGGGTTCCAAATAATCAGATTGCAAATGTCTTCGAGGAGGAATTTCGTCAACAGTTCAGGAATAGGAAACAGTTCTTCTTAATCTATCAGAAAAACACACAACTCTGCTCCATCGTGGTTGAAAAGAGGTTGAATTTTAACCCCTTTCAGAGTGTCAATGTCAGAAAAATGAGTGTACATACCAACAGATGAGGTGTTACAATAGTTTGTTAGAAAGTCCTTGGTGCTCAGACTCTTCAGGCAGATTGTGACTGAAGGGTAGCTGCCCTGAGCATTTTTTGACCCTGTAATGCTTCATTTAATTGTATGTTATCAGTCAACAATTTTATTTTATTATTATTTTTTTTTTTACAGTGTATGCTAGTTTTTTATTGAAAATAAATACCATATTGCATGTGAATGAATGCCAGTATGGACTCCCTGTATGTCTTTTCTATTCCTTCATACATACAGATCTAAGGTTTTAATTCTGCAAATACCCAATGACCCTGTCAGAACTGTTAAATAATATAAAAATGTATCTTTGTGTTGGTAACACTTCCCCCGTCCCTTTTCTTGGACTCTCCTCAGTCCAGCCAGCTGAGCAGTCGGCCGACTGCATTATTAAAGGGAAACTCATTCAGGCTGCGGTCTAGAAGAAAATCTGGTATATTTTAGGGCTACAACAAAGAGAGGGGAGAGGAGTGAGGATGTCAGAGGAAAGTTAAAGTTTTATTTTGTGTTTGACGGGTTCTGTCTACTGTTGCTTTTGTCCTTTCCACAGCTATTTCTCTTTATGGTCTCGGATTCCCTCCACTGGCCTTCTGTCTGTCCTCTTCTTTTTCCATTTACCCTCCCTTGCTCCTTCCGTCCCTGGCTCTCTCTCTCCCTCTCTTATTCATAATTGAGGGAGGAGACGGTAGGGCAGAGGCGTTACATAAGTGCAGCGGAGCACCAAGGTTTTATGCTGACTTTGTTTTCCCTCTGGTTCAATGTAAGAACCACTTTAGATTAAATTAGGTCGTCTTCTTCCACATTCACCGTTCCTCGTCTCTTTCATCCAACCCTCTCCGCTCTTTGCCACCCTCTTTTTCTTCCCTTCAATGACAGTTGAAGGAATGACCACTACCTGCAGCGGTGCTGATGTACAGGGGACCGACTGGGGGTCAACCTCCACACAACACCATTAACAGTCTATTCACTCTAAATCAACTGAACTACATACAGCTAAATCTGCTTGTACTCTCAAACACAATATTTATATTGTTTTCCTCTCAGGAAAACAATAAAAATAAATATTAATAATTACTTACGAATAAATAATCCCATATATAATGAATCTCAGCCCAAGGATGAAAAAAGAAAGTCCAAAAAATTAATAAAAATAAAGGAGCAGACAAACAGTTTGAATTTTTTCCATCTCTTTGCATCCCATGGTGCACCACAAAGCAAACATCCTGCTGTGCAAAGAACAAAATGGACCATCCTGTCACTTAAAAGCACAAAACAATGGGTTTCATCCTATAAAGACCTCAGTATGAAGCCGTAGCTGTGCAAGCAGTTTGGCGGCAGCGCGGCATTCCCGCCAGCGCAGCGTTTTTACGACGTTAACAGCATTCTATTTCCTTCAGGAAACCACCAACACGGTCAAATTTAGCCGAAAGTGACAAGAGGAGTTGTGTCAGGTCTAAACTCAGGAACAAAGATTACTTTTTCAAATCCAACATACAGCAAGGAATATGCAATAAAACTATAATAGCTTCTTTTTTTTCCCTTTTTATTTTTTTTAGAAAGATGCAAACTAGAAAAGGCAGTCACAATGTATAGATACAGACACATATTGCCAAGTACTGTTGACATCTCTCAGTAAATAGTTCAGTATTATGACCCAAAATGCAGAGAACACACGGAACAAAATGAATGTTAATGAACAAAAACCCAACAAAAGTAAAAAAAAAAAAATGTCTATATTGAAAATGATACAAAATGTCCGTGCCGAAAAATAAAAAGGCATGGGGATGAACATACAAACCAAAGGAACACAAAGAGGAATCGGGTCCCGAGCCCACAATAGGCGAGTCGCCACATGAGACAACTTCCATAATCCAACTGGGAGCAAATGCATCAAACTGACAAGGGGACAAAGAGACCCAGACTTAAATACACTAGCTAAAACTGGGCTTACACCGTACGACTTTTGAGTCATGGCCGTTTAATTTCAACTCACACTGTACGAATAAAACTTTTGCGAAAGCTCACGATTGTACGATCAGAATCCTCCCGCACGATATGAGTGCTCACACGGTGCGACCCGTCCCGACTTCTGCAGCCTGTTATCACTATTTACAATTGTCAATAAAGTTTTATCTGAAAGTTCCACGGCAGAAAAAAAGTCCCTCTGTTAGCAACATGCTAACAAGACAGTCATGAGCTGTCTTGATTATTTTTGGACATCCTGTGTGCTGAAACTTGTTCTTTGGACTCGTAGGTGTCTAAACCGCCTTGGACAGTACTGGTACTGCTGGTCTATTTAGCAGAGAGAATTGTGGGTAAGCGAGCTATGTTTGACTGTATAGAGAGTTAATTTTATAGCTAGCACTGCTCTGACAGCTGTGAACCTCTCTCAATAGTCCTTTCTTATCAGCCATAAACTTCACTTTCTACTTCTTGACTACTTATTACTCATTATTTATATTATAACAACATTTTGTGTAAACCATGGCAACTAAGACGACCCGCCACTTATCACAGGTGCAGTGAGACGCCAGCCAATCAACTCGAGACCCTGCCAAGATTTCTGACACGCCCTAAAACCTTTCGTTCATCCGACCTGTAGGGGGGGCTGCTTCTCGGTACTCGTGACCCTGCGTACACTGAGCAGCAAACAACTAAAAACTGACATCGTCAGATGGCCCGGCAGTCCTGAGGCTCATACGAAGTGTGTATCGGGCTGAAATCGTACAGTGGACGCCCTCTTTAGAAAAACTAAGAAAAAGGTGGGAACATTCAGCAAGAACTAAATTACCCAGGCACCCGGCCGAAAAACAAGTAAAAAATAAAAGCAGAAACAAACAACAGAACAGGAAACACGACTTATAACAATAACTATAACTCTATAATAGAGTATAACCATGACAGATTGTTGGTCTGGCAGCTTAAAATGTAGCAGATAGAGAAATGAATGAATAGGAGAAATTGGCTCAAGTTGTCGAAGATTTTTGTTGAAAGAAGTTGAAGAAGCCGGAGGGGAGAGGAACTTAAAGTGTTTAAATGATCAATCTGTTACATGTCTTTCACATTGGTTACCATGCCGCCCTCAAAAGCAAGCTGCGAGATGAAATGTGTTTTAAACCCGCCTCCGCCTCAGTGAGTCACACATAACAACTTGATTGTTCCTGATCGTACTGTTTGTCTCTACTTTGTTCTTTCGTCTATTTTTTCCCGCGATATGTTGATGTGTCACTGATTCAACCTTCAGTGTCTTTTTTTGAACACGTTTGATGGTGCCCTTATATTCCACTTTCAATAACGTTTAACACACCAACCTTTATAATTCCTTGCTTTCTTTTTTTGGAGCATAACACCATATCTATGACTTATTATTTCTTCACTTTGAAATACAATGTTTACATCCTGAACCAAAACCTCCAAAAATATATAAAAATGGGTTTTGAAAAAAATGTCATAGTGTGGGGGTTTTTTTGGTCTTTTTTTTTTTTTTATATATAACAGTCAGAAAAATGCTCAACAAAACATTTTGAAGAAGGAAAGTGAAAGGATAGATTTGGGATGCAAAAACAGAAAGATGAAATCAAGTTCAAATGTTTTAAACAAATACTTACTGAAAAAGAAACGTAGACAGTATGTATGTTTTTCAGTATTGATTTTTCTTTCTTTCTCATTTTGGCTTATCTAGTTGTAAAAAAACCAATCCCTACAATATTACAACACAGCTACATCAAAGGCTTTATATTTAGTGTCACTGGTTCCGCATTTATCATTCTCTGTTTTGGATCAAGTTCGTAACTCTGCACATCTCTGATTTAAATTCGTCCATTGACATCAAACCAAAACTGGCTGAGGGCCACAACGTCAACGCTTTTTTAAGGCTGCCAGACCATCTATCAGCCGGCGGAATCATCACATCCTAAGGGTTATCTACACAGTGATCTCACACTATGACGTGACCCAGCAGAACCAGAAGCAAATCAGCCCCAGTAGATAACAGTTCAAGCAATCATCTCGCTAATTAAATAAGTGGCCTGGATACGTGACGTATATGTGGGTTTACATGGACAACCTTCTTCCAAATAGTTTCGGAAAAGAACCCTAATCGCAAAGAAAATGCTGCATGGAAACAGTCCTATCCGAAAGAAAAGGCCCTTTCCGAGTGAGATATCATTCCTTTGCAAGGATGTAGTGTAAGTCGTTTCGGAACGCCTTTCCGATAGCTGGTCGCTGCTTGTAAATACTGTTCCAGAAAAATCTCTGAGTTGTATCTGCGCATGCCCAACGTCGTGACGTAATACTCTGGCTAGGTTTTTATCAGCGCATGCACAGCGCTGCGTCGTATTTCAATTACGGCGACTTCAAAACATTACCGGTCTACATCGGAGAGTCATTTACTCATCCCAACTTTGAAAGAGTTACACATAGTTTGTCAGTAAGTTGGACGAAAAGTCACTTCTGTGCATGTCCTCTGTTGTATTCTTCTCCTGGCGCATGTTGGTGACTGGCAGCCCGCTCATCGTAGCATCATCGCCACCTTATGAGCTGGAGTGTGGCATTGACATTGAGATTCAGAGAGGTTTATTTCGAATAGGGGAAAAGGGTACCATGTAAACGCACCTCATGACCATTATGTGTGTTGATCAGAGGCAGAGATGTTCATTTCAGACAAGGCAAAGGCGAGCCTCTGCAATAAAGGATGCAGAGAGTCGTGATCTGTATGCTTGTCTTGTCCTACAGGACCTTTGCAGCCTTTCTCTATACTAAATTAAAGCAGCAACGTCAACCGAGAGAAGAAAGAAATATTTGTTTGTTTGTGCATCATCAGTTCTGAATGTTTCTGTCTTGTAATTACCGACTTTCACAAGCAATGTATGCAGTAGCACGGTGTTCTCTAAGCATGTGCTTGCTTCCATGAAGTTTAATAGTAACGAACCAGTTATTAACAAAGATATATTTCCTCAGCTTCTAAGTCTAGTTCCTGTCTGACATAAAGGCACAATGATCTTCCATTAGCATAATAAAATATCACTCCAGTCGCCCAATCATGGATGGGAGAAATTGTGACACTATAATAGCGTCACAATTTTGACACTTCATTGTGTTGCGGCTTTGCTAAGTATTCCATATTATAATATTCAGTCGTGAATTTTTTGATAGAAGCGTGTGATTTAGGAGACTCAGAGCCAAAGGCATACCAAGACAAAAGAAAAAGAATATTGGGCCTTCATGAATTTTCAATAAATTACCCATGGCAGCCAATTTTCAAAATGGCAGCTAGTGGCAACTTTCTTTTTTTCCCCAAAAAATTAGGGATGTTATGGAATTGTCTTCGTCCCGCAGATAGGTCATGTTAAAACGATAAATAAAAAACTTTTCATGAGTCACTTTAAAATGTTATAACCCCATAGATCTTCAAAATTTTCGCTACGATTTAATCTGAATTCGGTATATGAATGAACTTGAGTAAATCTATATTGTGTGTTTCCAATTTCACTGTAATTTTCAATATTTTACTCCGTAGGAGAATCTTTTTTTCTTTTACAAAAAACACTGTTTTTCGGATATAACTTCCCATTTAATTTAAGGGGTTCAATCAGGGGAACTGCTTTTGCAATGCAGAGGATAAAAGCTTTTCGGGGATATACCCATGCTGTCGGAGATGACAGCATAGGCCTAGCTTTTCGGATAAATTATATATATATATATATAAATAAATGATATGGTATTGAAAATTAAAGATGCCATAGGCTTCAGTATTTTCTTTGTTTTATTTTGTTTAATCTGCTACGTACCACATTTCCTCTGAAAAACTGTCACACCACAGTAAAGAACATGGAAAGGATCCTAAGGAGATACACAAGCGTCTGTTTTCTTCAGAAAGTCTAAAGAAAGTGTAAAAAAATGGTACAGTAGTTTCCATAACTAATTAACTGACAGATTTTGATAATTGTATTCCCCTCAGTCATATAAACATTATTTAATGAATGTTCTTATTTTTTTGTAAAGGATTAAAATTATAAAGATGATTAAAGTTCATAAAGAACAACACATTGGATGCGTTTTCTCCTTTCAAAGCCATTTCTCTCTCTATCTATCTGCCGTCTGCTGTGTGTGTGGCACCCATTGTGGACTGTGACAGGCAGTCGTACAGATGCCTGCAATTCTGACATGACGTAATAATAAAAGGTAATAATAAAAAATGCATATTATGTGATTACCAACAAACTTGATACCATGGTAGAAACCAGTGGCTGCTGAAACTCTTCTCCACTCTGAAGGGCTCTCTAACCAGGTCAAGCAGGGTGGTGCACCACCAACAGGCTGGTCTGGAAGATCAACACTGAGGCTGTGTACAGGAAGGGGATGAGCAGGCTTTTCTTCATGAGGAAACTTACATCCTTCAATTTATGCGGCAAGATGCTGGAGATCTTCTACCAGTCTGTGGTCTCCAGTCCACTCTTCTATTCTGCGGTGCGCTGGGGGAGCAGCATCGGTCTCTGGTTTCGGAGACACCAAAGACTCAACAAACGTATTAAGAAGGCCGGCTTTATCATTGGCATTGATCAACTGGACACCTGTAAGGAGGTGGTGGAGAGGAGGACACTGGAAAAACCGTTATCCATCATTGATAATCCTGGGCATCCTCTCCACCACCTTCTAGACAGAAAACTAAGCCCCTTTCTCCAAAAGATTCATCCAGCTCTGCTTTCACAAGTGCCGTTTCAGTAAATCTTTTCTGCCCAGAGCTATAACCCTCAACAATAACTCACTCCTCTCAAACAGACGAGCCACCTTATTCACCTTAAACCCACCACAGACATTTTTTGAACATGTTATTGCATGTTCAATAATAATTACCATCAAACAGTTCTGATTTCCCATTGACTTAATTGTATGAATCCCTATCATCCTTGCATGCATAAAGACATTACATATGCATATATGCACCCGCTGTGCATTATTGCATCCATCTCTATCTCTTATGTCCGGCTCTTACTCCCTCCTATCTGCAAGGGGAATAATGTGAACAATATTTTTCTCTATAAGGACAGGCTGGAGGGCCTGTCCTTATAGATGTGATCCTCTTATAGTCTTGGATCACATAATTTCAAATAACATTTATTTTTCAGCCGTTACATCAGTTTCACGTTTTGAAAAATCGGGGTTAATACATAAGCATTAGCCATCTGCTGTGTTTCTCAGCCAGAGCAGATTATTTCAGATTCAAAAATGAGATGACGGCTTCATATTCCAGCTCACTCAGTCTATTGTTAGGTTCCATGCCCAACCAATGCCATTTGTTGACATGAAAGTCCTTGTATACAACATATTCCGTGAAAATGAAAGTGAGAATATCTCAGAATTGATTCCACAACTTACCTCAGACAGCACTTTTTTAAGACAGGAAGTCAATCTCTTTGAACAGTCGGACCACAGTTTCTGCTCATCATCATTCTCACCCTTTCACACATGCCCAGTCTCAATTACCTGTTTCATGGTCTGGGGCTTCAATTGATACCAGCTGTGCTCATCAGTCAACCCCCGAACCAATATCCAATAATGATGACACACTTTCACGCTTAGTCTATCATCATCACTGGCTCTCCTTTTTTCATTAAGATTCTCTCCATGCATTTAGTTCTTTCATGCTGCTGGTCCGTGCAGCTTTTGCCTCTTCATATGCTGCTATTCCTCCCAAGTCCAACAGATTCATCTTTTGTCATGCATTCAGTCTCAGCAGAGTCATCAGCCGCCACCACAAGCATATTGAACTTTTACCAGTGTCGGAAGAAAGATCAATTAAACCACAGTTTTGGATGGGTCTAGTGGTTGTGGATAGTATTTTCCTATTTGTTAAACTCACTAACAAAATTAAAATAAACAAATAACGGCTCTGTTCACGCAATCAATTCCATTGCAACAGCAATTGCAATTCCTGGGATCTAATTACGCTGTTTCTGATTTATCCCAGCTGCAAGCAGACCAGTCAAATATCAGAACAACAAAAAATATATACTGCATTGATTGCAAATATCCTACAGAAACCAAAGATTTCAGATCATCAGATCATCAGCAGTTAAAATAAAGAACTATATTAATGACCGGACCGGACCTTTAGGAATGAAATTAATGGCTTTTTATCTTTTGAGTAAAGTAATCCTTTAAGCTTTATATCAGACTTATATGAGGCTAAATCTGCAATATATTACACCAGAAATACATTCTATTCTAGTTCTAAAACAATGTACATAAACCATCTCTTTATAATTCAGCGACAGAAGAGAGTCAGCACTCTGCCATCTTCAGCAATCCTCCAATTCTGTCTCTCTCTCTCTTCCCACCCCGTGTCTCTCCCAGCTGCCCTCAGGCATACCTCTCAACCTTTGAATGTGTCTCTGCTCGTCTCCCCTTGTCCTTCTCCTTCCCCTTTTTTCCACCTGCAGCGACTTTGCTACTTCATTTCACCCCACGTCCATCATTTAATCTTTACTCCTTCTTCCTGTCATCTACGTAATGTCTGCATGGAGTGTGGGAACTTATAGGGCCTTTGCCAGAAGCCCGTGGGCCCGGCACCTATTATCCTCACTATCGATCCCTGCTGCATCAATAAACAATAACACTAACAGACTCATAACAGATAGGAGAAGAATGGATAGAAAGACAGGCGGATAGGTTTAGAAAGTAGAGAAAGAGGAGGGGAATGGAGATGCAATCAGGTGATTGACAAATTAAGCAAAGCGGAAAGGGAGTAGGGAAAGAAAAGGGAGGTAAAGAGCCAAGGGAGGAGATGATGGAAGGACTGAGGGAGGGTATTGTAGAATCATTCGTCAATAGCCAGAAGTCCGACCTTGGGGATCGATAGGGCCGACAGCCAATCAGTCAATGGCCTCTATAACTAGCTGCTCCAGGTGGGAGCAGCGGGGGAGAGGGAGAAGAAAAGATGGCCTGGTCATAGCAGTCAATAGGCCACAGAAATAGAGATCCTGTCGGCTCGGACACAAGTCCAGTATAAATTACACAAAAACAATGGGAGTGGAGGGAAGAGTAATAGGGGTAGAAAGACAACATGGGTTAGATTAAATGGACAGATGAGGGATGAGATACCATTGAATGAAAAACAAAACAAAGATAAGATTCAATATTGGGTCTGTGCATGTTGCAGAAAGTCAAGAAAAATAGATCTATTTTTCAGCAATATTCAAGAGTAAATGTCCTCAAGCAGCCGAGTGAAATGGGAATCCCGTCTATCTGGACATAAGTGAATGTGATGTAGTTAGAGAGCCATAAAGTAGAAGAATGGCTGGATCAACATGATATTTGATTGATCGTGGTGCACTTCCTGTCCCCTACTGAGGCCTTAGGTGTCTTTTCACCTACAGCCTGGATTATTTGGATCTGACTCTCTTTCTCTTGCAAAAGAACCAAACCAAATAATATCTATGCAGAGGGGTGATAGGGATTCGAATGCCAGTTATGTAGGAATAATGCAAATGAGCTTCATGGCCAATGTTGCACATTCCAATCAAAACTGGGTGTTTGGCTTTGATTGGCGACTCACTTTCCCGTCTACCTAATAACACACACATGCCACTGTCACCGTTATCCTGTCCTAAATGATAAAATGACAGTGGTCCATGCCTCTACATGCCTAAACCCTCATTTGTAGTGGCATATATGAGGGAAGAATGAAAGGCAGGTGATAAGAGATTTATAGCTCACAGGTACTTAGGTTACAAATGGGATTGGGGAACCAGCTTAAGCAAGGTTTCAATAAATTCAGTATCCTTCCATCCATTTTCTGGAACTTATCTGTAATACTTCTATCCCGGATGACATTGGGCAAGAGGCAGTATATATACATACATACATACATATACACACACACACACACACATTACAGTACAGAGTACATTACAGAGTATACACAGAATACATCACCAGTTAATCAAAGGGTCAACCCGTCGAAAGACAAGCCTCCATCAACCATCGCAATCTAGAGTCACGGATTCTGCTATATTGTAAGGTTTTGGACTTGTTAGACCTTTTCGCTTTTTAGAAATGTTTCTGTAGCAAAACTATGTTTAAGCAAACCCAGCTGGTGATATATCACTCACATTGGATCGAAACTCATCAGAACCAGGAAAAATTGTGTCAAAGGACACAGATTCCTACGCTACTGAACTCGGTGCTGATGTGTATAGACAATTTGTGTACATCCTACTGCGTGGGGCACATCAAATATTTTAGAAAAATACATGCTGTATTCAATTCAAGTGGTGATTGCATACATATTGAATTATAAAGCACACACGCATTTAAAGCAGTACACCTGAAAGATGTAATTTTGCTGACAGGCTTTCACATAACAGTGTGTTGCAAAAATCAAACGGAGATAAGATTCTTGTAACATCACACGTCCAGATGTCGGTAGAAGGAGTCAAATTGAAGCTGTCTGTGCCCGTCCCTGGAAAATGATGCGGTCAGACCCGCCAATTGGTTTTCAGACGTATCTGTAACTTCACAACAAATACCGAGCAGCAACTGTGTTTATTTTTGTCATGTTTGATAAAATAGAAAGAAATGTTGTACGTACGTACGATTCCTAGAAATCAATGGCACATTGGGTTGCATCATAAGCGAAAGTAGCCTTCGACCATCGCGTTTGATGTGAACGAAGCATCCATTCGAGATATGTCATTTATACAATTCATAAAATAAATGTACGATGAATTCATAAGGAATGCTGATCTTAAAGTTAGCCAAAGTAACCCAAGGTAACACTAATATTTACTATTGTTAATGCAAACTGTGGTAAACTGCAAACAGTAAAAGCAGAAATGTTCATCGTGGGAACATTGGACATTTAATGAATGTCCTAAAATCTACAGAAATTCCTGATGAAACAAAGCAGTGAAAGAGATAAAACAAGAGACTATAAAGTCAAAAGTAGACCACATAAAATTCCTTCTTACTCACTTCAGTACTGCATCATTTGTTAGAAATTTGTTGACAGATTGTAAACAAGTGAAGTGTAGCATGTAGGTGTCAGTAATAAGTTTGCTGTCAGACACTGATGGTACGACACTGTATCATCTCTATAAAGGTTTCTTTGTGTTTACCAACAATGTTTTGTTCTGATGAGGGGTACTTGGCTTAAACGATCATTCAGATGAGGTACATTATTAAACTATAACAGTTTGAGAACCACCCCCTATAACCTGAATGTGATTAAATGCCATAACATTTAAAAGATTTAATATTTGATATACTTCTTCTCAAGGGTTTTTTAAGGAGAGGTGGAAAAGCTTTTCCCTGTTAATGTAATGGACAGACCCAATAATGGATTGGACACTATTTAGTGTAAACTAAGTTTAGAAAACTGAGATCTGTTCAAATTATTTTTAAAGGAAATCCACCTGTACCTGTATAAAGAAAAAACAAATGCTTGAATGTGTAGCATTGGTGAGGCCCCTACGTACATGGTCAACTCTTCATAAAGCACACACACAGTGGAGGACTTCCTGGTAAATCACCGTGATTAATTTCTAAGCCAGGGCCAATAAATAAATAATGCAGAGTGGAGCAGCGGATATACACTGCGAGTGGTTAGAATACCAGATTGTGCCAAACCGCAGCAGTGACAGCAGCAGTGGGTCAGTAATTAATGAAATCAAAGAGCTGCTCTAATGAGAAACAAAGAGCATTTTCCTTAATGATGACTCCCCCCCTGGGTAAAGAGGAGCCCAATATGACAGAATGCTAAAACATGCAAATACCCATTGATAGCTTTGATTTAAATTTGTTCAGTCCAAACACACATTATGAAGTTCAAACTACAAAGGACACGAGAACAGTTTAATGCGACACATGAATTAACGATCTCTTCTGGTCCTGAGAGAGGCAACGTCAGCTCAAAGCCTTAATTTGTGCCACTGAATGGTAAGAGTCTTCCTCACCTTCCACCTCCCCCAAGCTGTCATTATCCAATTTCCTCCTTCTCCGCAGTCAAATTGTTTTATTTGTTTATCACCGGACAGATAATGGAACAGAATTATTCTGCTAACTTCTCATTTTCCGAAAAGACCAATTCCACTCTTTATGTAAATGGGCAGAAAAGCAGGCCGGGTCCTACAGCGCGGGCTGACTGGCTGACTAGAGGATTTAATTATCAGTGCTAATTACTTGTTTTCCTCTAACAGCTAACCACAGGGCCGCCACTGCCGGTGCTGCTACTACGCTTCCCTGGGTGCTAATGCCTGAAGCAGCTGCTGTTTTATCAGGGTGGATTGAGCGATGAGAAAACGACACAGGAAACAAGGATGTATTTTATCGCTTTGCATTTTAAATCATCAACATGTTGTCAGAGCTGAGCTTAGTGACTTGACTTCGAGGAGGTCTTTGGATTTGTGTTGAGGCAAACTAGCCTACATGAGTCAGAATCCATTAAGCCATTCCATACTAGGTCTCCGCTGTTGTCCCCGACAGCAAGGGTATATCCCCGAAAAGTCCAACCCCTTGTGTTGTACGAGAAATTCCCTGATTCAACTCCTCAAATTAGATGCAATGTTATGTCCCGATATACGAGACAGATCTTCTCAAGTCAATTCATATGCACCAAAGTAAGACTAAATCGGACAAACGCCTAGAATTGGATGTACTAAAAACAGTATTTTTTGTAAAAAGCTCCCCTGAGAGAGTAAAACATGAAGTATTAGAATAAAAAATGCCCAACCGGAGATAGATTTCCTGGATTCATACTAACCCAATTAGGACTAAATCGGTCCAACAGTTAGGAAGTTAGTAAGAGAATAAGTGTTTTTTCTTAAAAGGCTCCCCAATGTGAATAAAATAAGAACTCGAGTTGATTTATACAAAACCAAATTTAGACTAGGAACACAAAGGATCTGTGGCGGCGGAAGCACCGACGATTCCATAAGATCCCTGACTTTTCAACTTTTTCTTTTCAACATATCGACAGTCCCACCTCTAGACATAGTTGTAGGAGGTGATTAGTTCTCTAAATTAAAAAAAATAAACTTTCAACTTTCAAACTTTCTCATAACGTCTCTGCTGCAGTGCTCACGCGATCGCCCGTGAAAAGCGTACACACTCGTGCAACCCAGAAATCACCACCATGTCCTCGAGACAGACATATAGAGAGCATGAGAAGCAACGTGTTTGGTTGGAGAAAAAAAAAGAAAATTGCAGATTGGTCCATCAGTAATTATAGTTCAGCGGTGATGAGTCAGCTCTTACTCATCATGACATTAGTGCCCACAACTCTGCACTTTATTGCCTCAAAAACAACACTTTCATAATTAGCCCAGACCAACGGGGTAGAGATGGGGCCTGTGAAAAAGACATAAACAGATGGAAGAAAGCAAGAGTGGGTTCTCTCCCCTGCAGGCTGTCATCTGTAGTGTTATGTTATGGTATGTTTGGGACATTTACGTTAGCCAAATGTCCATGATTTTTATCGCTTAAAGCCTTTATGGGAGAGATAAACCAACTGCAATTTTCTTTCCAGATTCTGATTCCTAATTTCTTGTCTGGTGTGCCAATGCTAAAATACTGTAATTGACGGCGTACACTACACACAACATTTGACAGGACTTTTTCTTTTAAGGAAAAATGTGCAACAAATAATGATATCGGTTATAATAAATTATTCATATTAACGACTAAATATAATTTCTAAATATATTTACCTAAATGAACCTGACAACTGTTTTTGACATTTGTGGGCCATTATTGAGCCGATGTGTAATATAAGTTGCAATCTTGAACTTCACCACTAGATCCCCCTCAATTTTACAAGCTCCACCCTTTAATTGTCTGATTAAGTTTGTTATGAGGAACTTTTTCAGGATAATGCATCAGCTCATTTTGTTTTTTTGTTTCAGAAACATACATCCGACTTTCCTCAAACTCTCAGTTCTTCCACACAATAGAATCTATGGGAGAATAACATTTGAACATGATCCATGAAAATGTTTCTGAGTTTTCTTGTTAATATGAAAGATCAAGGGGGACTAAGGCAGACTAAGATGCGGTCGAGATGACGATTCCATAATATCTCCGTCTTTTTAAGGATATAATTACAGTTATGGAATCTGTAATGAACACCGATCAGCCCATCAGCAACAAACAGCTCTACTAACTGCAGGCTTAAACTGGTTCTCGCTGCTCCACTACATTTTAAACACACACTTTCCCTCACTATGAATGATGATAAACAGACGCCCATTCAATGCCGATACTTAACAGCCCCACGTTTCACTGGCTGATCCCTGAGGCCTCAGAAAGGTCATCTGTCTTGACCCCTAAACTCCTCTCTGACACCTTGTACCAGACAATCTCAGCAACCAGAGCGGAGCTCAAAGGTCGTTTCCCAGGAGATATGGACCTATTGATTGAGGAGTTGCATTAAAACGGTCCAATGATACAAGAACCAATCAGAGCACATGATGTGGCGTTTGCTATTGAGCTTTTGATCAAATGTGTGCAAACCTCATTTTACGACCAAAAAGCCTCAAGGCATTTTTATTCTCATGTGCAAATCATGAGTGATTATTGAATGATGTTTCTGGTCATGTTTCTAGCATCTTGTATAGATACTTATAAAGGAGTCAGGCGCCACCATTATATTTTCCTGTTTGACATTTTGAACAGCAAGGGTATATTCCCGTAGTACGTAACACCCCAATCCCCCTAATTGAACTCCTCTAATTAAATTTGAGGTTATGTCCCCAAACACAGTAAAATATGAACTATTAGATTCAAATATGGGTGAAGTATTGTACATACAAGACAGGTCTTGGTTAGATTCATGTCACCAAATTTGGACTAAAACAGAACAATGGTTGAGAAATAATGGCCCAAAAACTTTTGGAGCTAAAGCTACCCCTAGTGTCAGAAATACACAATTGACCTTTCCCAGAACTACTCCAGTTCTTCTTTGTGATGAGGTCTATTGGAGGAATAAAGTTCCAAAATGTTCCTTGACAGTTTTTGTGGTATGTCTGGCAAAAAGTGTTTTTCCTAAAGAAAAGCACAGCCTAGTGAGTAAAATGGGAATTTTCAGAGTAAATGATTACATATAAAAGATAAATGTCTTTGAGTCGATTCATATGCACAGAGTTTGGACTAAATGGGCGCGATGGTTTAGGTATCACGACCGAAAACATTTGGAGATTAAGCTCCTCCTGTAGTGTTGGAAACATGCAACCAACATTTCCAAAATGACTCCAGTTGCTCCTTCCTTAAGGTTTATGTGGGTATACATTTTGATGATGATTCAGAAGAGTTTTTGAGTTATCGCCCTAACATGAAGGATCGGCGGCGGACACCTCAACGATTAAAATTGTTTTTTTTATTGGTGCATGTTGGGTTTTATTTTTTTTCAGATTGCTGAAAAATCATAAGCAAATACAACGTTTACTGTACATCTGTATAGAGGTTCGCAGGCCCCGTTGGGTTAAAGAGGCACCACTCCGGATCAGAGTAAGTAAGCGGTGTGAAGGAGACCCTTCATCTGCCACGGACACATTATGGCCATGTTATAAAAGGCTACAGCATAAATAACAGATGGACGGAGAGAAGATATCAGAGGGAGAAACAGGGGGGGTGACGATGCGGAGGAGAGAGAGAGAGAGGGATGGGTTGATACACAGAGCAAGGTCCTGATTCCACAACTGCTGGAGTCCTTCGGAGTCAAGTTGCGCGTTGCACGGCATCGTTAATGAAATCTGTGCGAGGGCGCTGCATAACAGACAAAAACAACAAAAAAAAACGAGGTTTGTGGAAAAGAAGTACAATCAAATAATTAAAGATGGAGGCAGTTTGATGAAAAATGAAGCAAGTTGGAAGGACTGATGAAGAAAATGAGTGACAGAGGGAGGAGGAGGAGAAGAAGCCTCATATCTATACACTGTGAAGGCAGGCAGATTTGAATTTAGGGCCCGTCTCTCATGGAGCCCCTATAAATAGGGACGAGGAGCAAACACCAGGCAATTTCTCTGCAACACCAAACACAATGCCTGATTGAGGGCAAATTAAAATGCAAATGCAACACTTCCATTTTTCCAGATTTCACCTAGGAGATAAGGGAAGGACCTCTGTCTCTTCTATAGAGTGGATGTGTGTGCGGGGTTGTGTGTGTGGGGTTGTGCCTGTGTCGGCATGCATTTATGCACGAGTGTGTGTATTTATTTGTTTGTCAAGTTTGAAATGAGGAGACAGGAGGGAGACTGGAGGTGAGGTTATATAAACAGATTAGATTCAGCGTCGCCCTCGCCCTGCTGCATTTCAATCGTCATCCTCGCCGCCGTACCTCCGTCCTTGTCTGCGAGAAATTTCAACAGATGATCATCTGCTTTCAAAAACAAACGCATCAATAAACCAGGATGTTCTGAAAGCTGAAAACTGTTTGGAGTTGTTTTGATTGTTGACAACTATGACAGGAAGGTCAATTTTACGAATTTTGAAGGATTATTATCTTTTGTATAATTTTAATAGACAGAATAGAAAAAGCCCTTAATGAGCACAAAATACTTAATAGTGGACAGATACTGGTTTAGGTAAGATATGTTTAATTCCATTAAAGCCAACACTTCCGTGTGAATTTCAAACCTTTCCAATTCAGCGGTTAGAACCATTCTACATCCTGTTTTTTGTGCTCGACACATTTGATTAAGTTCTAGGTGGTGTGGAGTAGGACATGGCATTTGGATAGCCAGCTATTCACACACATTTATGTGCACAAAAATCCCCCAAAAATGCGAAGGCAGCCCACATTTGATAGATTTCTCTCTTTCTGCATCATTCTGATTCCCCAGGTTTAATGACAATGTAATAACATGGTAATAACACATGTACATCACACTATTCAGTTCTAAGTCTGTCCGTGACTCTGTTTTCAAAGCCAATTTATAGACATTTGCTAAATACATTATGGAGTTTCTGCAGTCCTGCAGTAATAGTTTTTTGTAGATGGCGCCGCAAACCCTCCTCAAGAAAAGTGATGGGAAACATTTCTTTGTCGCAAATTTGAGATGAGGGCAGTTGTTTATTTCACACATCGAATATCAAACATATTATCGCCTGCTGAAATAAACTTTTGAACTCTGGATGGACTTTCTTCTACTGGCGGATGGTGGCGCCGGAATTATATCCCCGACTTGTCGGGGATATAATTACAGAAAAATGCATGAACCATACCCTGAGTATTAGACAGGTTCTTTGTAAGATAATAAAAATAATATATATTGATATATATATATATATATATAATATATATATATTGCACTTTACATTTGGATCAAATCTCAAAGTCCTACAAAGTAAAAGCAGATAAAACCATCAATAAAAAATAAAATAATAACTATATAAAAACCTGACCAAAAAGCAGCAATGTTAATTAAAGTTATAGGTTCTGCTAAAAAGGAAAGTTTTAAGTCCTTTTTTAAATGTGTCAGTCATCTGTGGAGCCCTCAGATGGTCAGGGAGGGCATTCCACAGACGAGGGGCAGCAGAACAGAAGGCCCGATCACCCATGGTGCTGAGCTTAGGCCGGGGAAGGAGGAGGCGGTATGAGTGGGTAGAACGGAGGGATCGTGTTGCAGTCAGTGGGGTGAGTAGTTCATGATCCTATAAAGTGAACGCGCCTTCCCCTGTGTATTAGTTTGTTGTACCTAATTTCCAACTTCTCACTCTTACTTACTCTTAGGAAGTTATTACCCAAAACTTTAGCAGCAGTTGGAAATAAGACCAGATAATTGTTGAAATAAGATTGGTCAACATGCACTGGAATTTTGTTTGTGCCACATTTTTTTTTATTTTCTATCTTTTATCTTTAACTATTATTTTGGATGCTCACTGGTATTAGACAGGTTCTTCCCTGTCTGAGATTTTTGCGGGTCGGATTGGAGCCAGACCCTCTGGTTGCTCTAATCTATTTCACAATTGTGGAAGAGGTTTGTCTCTCCCTCTTGGCTATCACTCTGCTCAAGTGGAAAGATGTTGTTCCGCCCACCTACACACCACGGTTAACGGACATTATGGCCTTGTCAATATTCCAGTGATCATTTTCAAAATGTTTGGGCTTCTTCCTTGATTAAAGTCCAAAATATTATAACATTATAACATTTGCAGGGCACCAATTTAAGCTAGACAGCTCAGTTATGAGTGTCAGCTGCTCACAACACTTCTTTGATTTGGTAGTTAGATACCACATTACAAAACAAACATTTACCGCTTTAACGCTGTTTGAGTCTTGGAAGCAATATCGGTTTATCGGACGGACACTGCAATTGTGTTCTAAGCATGTGAGATGAGGACGAAGGGAAAAATGTGGATAAGAAATGCAAAAAAATAGAGAAAACAAGGCCAGAGGGAATGACGAGCAGACATGGCAGGCGAAGACGAGAAGGTCACAAACAGCCTTTAAGCCACTCTTTGACGGACTGAGCTTATTTTTTCATCAGCAAACATTCTCAGGAGGTGGTGGGCTAAAAGAAAGCTTTCACCGTATCCCCATGCTGCGTACGTGCTCCAGTGTATTTGTGTATGTAGGTGGAGAGGGAGAGGGAGAGGGGGGGGCGCAACATGACTGCTGATGCAGCAAATGTGCATCTGTAAACGTGTCACATGTCCGATGCATTCACAGATTTTCAGACTAAGAGAGAGAGAGAGAAAGAGAAAGAGAAAGAGAAAGAGAGAGAGAAGGCTTGTGTCAGTTTAGGACATGATAATGTATTCACCATTAACTTTGACGCGCTGCTGTCATTTTCTGAGCTCCTGGCTACTTTTCGGGGACAGAGCAGCCGTCGTAAGATGTGAAGATAATGACAGAGCAAAAAAGAAAAGACGGGGAGAAAAAACAAGGATGGGAGGAGGAAATGGGACGCTGAACTGTTTGTGTGGAGGTTATTTTGAGGCAAAAATCATTATAAAGAGCATCCTAATGCATAACATTAGTCCATCGAAACACAAGATATTCTTATAGTAAAGTGAGCATCATCATCACCATCATCACCATCATTCATCCTTCATAATAAGTATAATAACTAGAAATATACAATCCATATGCTAGAAATAATATCCATTTAACTTAAAATTAAACATACACATTTTAGAGATTGGTTATTGCGTCACACTGATCGGCCATAAAATATTATTGATTATCTTGTTATAATGGTACCCGTGAGTATGTGCGATATATTAAGTAGCAAGTAAACATTGTGTCCTGACATTAATGGAAGCGGGAAAAATGGACATGAATATGGATATGAAAGATTTTAAAAAAGGGGCCACATTGTGAAGGCTAGATGTCTGAGTCAGAGCATCTCCAGAACTGCAGGACTATTTGGGGTTTCCCAGTCTGCATTGACTAAGAGGGAAAACTGGTGAACTGGTGAGGTATTACCCAAAGCTTTAGCAGCAGTTAGATATAAAGACCAGATAGTTTTTGAAATGAGATTGGTCAACATGCACTGGAATTTTGTTTGTGCCACTTTTTATCTTTCTTTTCTATCTTTTAACTTGATCTATTATCACTGAGCCTTGGACAGAGGTGTCCAAGGCTCAGTGATATGCATCGGGAGCAAAAGCTAACGCTATTGTAGCAAAACTTGTGAGAAAGTTCTAATTTAATCTGACTGAAAGGTGTCACGCATTGCAAATCTGGTGTTCTTCGGGGTATATCGGGGGATATACCCTTGCAGTTGCGGACAACAGCATAGGTTTAGCTGAGAAACAAAAATGTGGAAATAGGCCTCATGAACATCCTCATCCAGATCTGCCTCAAATCATGATTTGTCTTGGGTCTATCTTTTGTGTGGGGTTACATTAGATCGTAAGACTTTGTGGCTGCCATCAGCTTTGGTTGTCTTGTGGTTCATATTCATGATTACAAGTCACCTGTTTCTATCTATGAACATGTCGGTCCACAAATGAGACGAGTCATTTGCATCGAAAAAGACAAAAGACCTCATAGTGAATTTCACGGGTAATGACTGTGAGCATGACATTTTTTTTTCCTTGAGGAAAAAAAACAAACATGCATTGCTGTCTTCTCTTTTTCTCTGGTTGTTTTGTTTTCCCACACCACCGGCTGAGGATGACGACAGCATTTAGAGCATGCAGAATGACCACATGACAGTGACTCACATCAGATCTGAAAAAAGATCTAATATTTCTATTCACACAGCCCAGAAACAAAAAGAGTCAGATTAAGCCAATCAGGATGACGTCCCGCAGCAACCTGTGTTGACTGCGTCTTCCCAACGATTTCCTCATCCACACATCTTCTGCTTTCTTGTTTTTTGCATGGCTGCTCCCAAGGAGACCATGTGTGATGGTACATTCATATTAATTCAATTATGTAGTGTGATTTTCAGTTGCTTGTGCATGTGTATGTGTAAGATCAGCGAGAAGATCATTTATAGAGATTCTCAGTGGGAGAAAACACGATTTCAAATTCAATAGGATTTTAAAACATAAAGGTTTTATCAGAGGTGATAGGAAAAGGACCCGAAACAGTTTACCTTGTTAATCTGAGAAGCTGTGATCAGACTAAGCGATAAACCTTGCACATAAATTTGACTCCTCACATCACCTTGAACAAATAAGGTCAAGTGTTCAAATCAGACATTCTTAAACTCTCAGAGGTGGGAATATTAATATTCCCCCCACCCAACGTTCATCCCCAAGGGTTCATCTTTAAACGCCATTCCTCTCCGTTGTCTGATGCTGTTGACAAAGGGCCTTTAGTCATATTTACCCTATAAACAACGTTTGCTAATTGACTCAAGTCCTACGTGGTGAGATCTCAGCCAGACGTCTGAGTGGTGACGCATATCAAGGCGAAAAAAAACCCACCTCAACCACTCTGCATAAACCAGCAAAATATATTGAGGATGAACGTTGCTGGCGGGTGTCGCCATCGGCTGTAAGTTTTGTACTGGGAGTATGTAAAATAATCATATTCTCATAACCGGTAACCGGTACATATTCTCATGTAATCCTGCACAAGCCTGACTGACGAATGGACTCAATGCTTTGGTGGCGTTTAATGATTTTGTGGCAGGCTCCTTCAAACGACCTTCCAACAAAGTCTCTAACTCCGTTCAGCCACACACGCACATTTAACACGTCAGAGAGGTGGGTAATTCGACTTTAACTGGAGCCACTCAATCCCTGATACACTGCCAGGATCGATTGTGTGAGCGAGTTCGATGGGGAATGTGAAAGAAGAGGAGAGAAAGAAAGAGACAGATGGAAAGAGTAACTGACATGGAGAGAGAGTGAGGAAAAGGACAGGGAGGCAGGAAGAGACTTTATTCTGCCACTGCGGTGCAAAAGGGTCCCTACCATCTGCCCTCAGAGAAAGTTTCCCAGTCACCATAAAGGTCAGACCATCTTACCACACCAGCGGGCATCACCACAGCACCGCATATCTACACTGCTTAAAGAATTAGGAGAACATTTCCCCGTTTCTCTCTCCTCATCCTTCCTCACGGAATTTTCTCTAGCTGCACTTTGCTAGAGACCTCGTCTCTACTGGGAGCACGATGTGGATCCTGCAGCCCATTCAGGTTGCACAGGTAGTCCAGCTCTTCCAGGATGGCACCTCCATAGGTGCCATTGCAAGAAGTTTTGCCTCTCAGCATAGTCTGAAGAGCGCGGAGGAGAAACCAAGAGACGGGCTGCTACATGAGAAGAGTTAGACCTCCCTTGTGCGAGGAGAAACAGCAGGAGATTTGCTGGAGCACTGAAAACACAAGGGCTCAATGTCATCTAGTGGGACGTTTACCCACAGCTCATCACCGTGCAGCTGTGGGTAGATTTGCCATTGACACCCGGTTCTCCTCACATATGAGAGGAGGTTCACACTGAGTTCTTGTGACAGACGTGAGAGAGTCTCTGCACAAAAATCCTCCAGCAGCACTTGTTTGGTGGTGGGTCAGTGATGGTCTTGAGAGGCCTATCCTCACAGCCCTCCATGTATTAGCCAATGACACCCTGGCTGCTGTTTGTACCAGGATGAAACCCTCAGACCTACTGTCAGACCTTACAGTGGTGCTGACGATCCTGGGCTCCTCCTGTTGTGGGACAATGCCCGGCCTCATGTGATCAGAGTGTGTAAGCAGTTCATGGATGACGTGGGCATTGATTCTATTGACTGGCCCTCAGGTTCCCCAGACCTGAATCCAGCTGAGAACCTCTGGGATTTTATGTAATTCTGGCCCTGCTCTGGGAGGAGGACACATTTACTGATGAAAAAGGGCCGTGCACAACTTCCCAACGCTCTGGTGTTCTTAATGCAATGTGAACATATGCAAATGTGGATACAAAAGCAGTTTCAGGCTGGTAAACAAACAAGAAAACAACACTACCACACAATGGGAGGAACCGCCTGCCTCTAACACACTTAAAATGACCTTGGTGCCCTTTGTAAAAATCAATTCATTCAGGGAAGGTGTATCCGACACACACATACAAAAGAAAGCAGAGCTGAGATACACAAACCGCACCTGGCAAATGTATTAAATGTGAGGGCGAACCAATTACAGAACATAAACCAGTACTTGCTATAAAAAAGATAGACACACACTTGCCACACAGCGCCGCGTCCTCCCCGGCAGAGCTGTAATAACCATAGCTAGCGTTTAACTACAGGCTTGACCAAGGAGAGATGCCGGAGAGGCGTGAAATAATACCAGCGCTTACGCTGCAGAAGAGAAGGCAGGCTTTTCAATCACTCGAATCAAAAATGCGTTTTTCTCATTATTGCACTCTGTGTTTACATCCCAGAAATATGCGTAAGTTGTTCTGACTGAAGGTGTGTGTATTTGTGCGCTAATACACATCGTGATTCACACAATGCATGTTAGCTTATGTATTTATGCAACATTACTGCGAGGCTGCAAGCATGAATTACAGGTGAGGAAAGGCAATTTAGTTTCTTGTTATGGACTTTTAAAGAGCATCCATGTAAATATCTTTTCTGTGTCCGGTCAAAAAGAGACATACAAGGAGGCAGAAGGGGGAAAACATAAGTAAATGAGCCGAGGCGGTGAGTCATTGAAACTAGATTGTAGAAGTATACCTGCGTCATATTTTTGATTTTTTTTTTTGATATTTCAACCACGTAGCTACTTTTTCTCTGATGTTGTAGACGAGTAAACAGACCAGAAAAAGGTGGTATATTTGACGTTTTCACATTAAAAAAATCCCAAAACACAACTTTAAAGCAATGATAATTAAGGCACGACACATTTCTCTGCGGATACTATCCCAGTGCTTATGTTGGAGACTCTTGGAGCACCGGATAAAATGTTACTCTATGCAAGTCATGGCATTATGGGTCGGAGCTAGAGGCCCTGGCCGTTCAATTTGTGCAGCTGGCCCACTCTAAATAATAGTTGGAGAATATATTTTCTTGTGTACAGCTCCAATGTCACACACGACTTTGAGCCTGAGATTTTAACTAACCCTTAACCAGTAGCAGAGGTGTCTCAGCAGATCCAAGAAGGATCAGGAAGTAGGTGTGTCTGTTAGGTAATGTGAGTCTGCAGGTATATCTGCTGGATTATCATAAAACTTAAAAACACAGTTAAGATATCAAAGGCTATATCTAAATCAATCCATTTTGATTGAACAACAAGCACATACTGTAAATACCTACATTGTCTGCAGATTGACAAATGATGAAGAAAAAAATCAAGATTTGGAGTGAAGTGTGCCTCTCTCTCTCTTGTTAAAAGTGAATGTAGTTATCTCTCTACCACTCTCGCTCTCTCAAACATAACAGACAGTAAATATAAACATTGTAGTTGGTTAACATCTATCTTCACACGGTTCGAGATCTTCACTCGTGTGCAGAGCTTTTAATTTATACGTGTAAATAATTTGATTTAATGACATTTTGAACGCTTTAGAATCAGCTCTCAAACATAATATCAGAATGAACCAGATGCACTTGTTACCTTCTGATATCTCTTTCTGTCAGGAGTCATCAAAGGAAGGCAAACCCCCTTTCATTTGATGCCCACCTAAAATATTAAAATCCACTTATTACCTTTTTTTCATGGATAAAAACTTAAATTAACCATTAAAAAAAAAATAAAAATGCATTATGGACACTTTAGACCCGAGCCTCTCATGCCAAATGTCAAAGTTGTGACCTGGTTTAGTTTGTTTCATCTATTTTGAAGAATGGCTGCAATATTTTCTGCAAAAGACAGTGACATCTTGATCATTAAGTCAGTGGAAAGGGTCTTCCTCCAAACACTCTCAAAGCCGGGCTTTTCAGAGCTTTGGTTTGGTGGATGCCAGAACGTGGATAAGTCTTAAAGCTGAAGCAAACAATTTGTGCTTGAAGCAGTTGGTGGAGGATTTTTTAATGTCCCTGCCAAAGGGGGCTTTTATAAGGTAGACCCTCCTCCATCTCCTTCTACATAAAAACCACTGGAGATATTTTAGTGAAATTGCAGTCCTGCTTTCTAGGGGCAGTAAAGTGGGAATCGATTAACTGGTCTCCTCGATCTGCTTAATCTTACATTTTTGAACTACTGAGACTTTCACATCAGTTGGCTCACATTCACGAATAATAAAAGTTACGGTCGACCTACAGCAGCAAGATTACATTTTTGCAGGTAAGGGAGGCACCTGGGTTTTTTGACACAAGTTTTTCTAGTTTGTTTTGACTTTTTGTTTGGCTTGATTTTAGTAAAGTATATTTGCATATTCTCTGAGCAAGTAAATCCTCTGTTCCCTTGGATGCCAGAAAGAGGTGTTTCACCTGCTTCCCTGAATCTGCATATTGCCTGAGGAAGAGCGTTTTTCCTTCATTTGAAGACCCAGAGAGGCGGACTGATGCTTTAGGCACGATGATGTCGCATCTTGTATGTTAAGAGTGCCAGCATCAAAGTAGAATATGATCTCGCCGCAGAAAGTATTTGTAAGAGGCGCATAGGAACAAACGCCTTTGAGTTTGTTGATGTTTTTTTTGATAATCAGTGGCTAACATCAGATACCAAAGATTAATCTAAATGCTGCTCTTTGTTGGACTGGCTGACTAACCAAAAGACAAAATGGGCATCTGGCTCTCATGATCGTTAGATGAACAGTTTACAGATTCTAATTAGAGTGTAATTCTGACTAAATGGCTTCCAGGCGAACCGCCTTGATTAGAGTTTGGTTGGCAGATTACCTGACTAAATGGTTGCTTGTCCAGGCAGATGGTTGAGGGAGAAACTGACATTGCTGGCGCTCTGATAGGCTAATTGACTTTTTCATTTGTAGCTCAGAGAAATCAAGAGTAAAAATCCCACAGCCGTCCTGCAATCATGGCACTATGACTGCAATCATAACCAGACAGACAAACACATAAACGTGATAAGACATAACATTATAACCACCTATCTAATACAAAAACAGCTCCAACCTGTCCTCTTGCTGTGGTATCTGGCACCAAAGCCTTGGCAAAGATATCCTTTCAGTACTTTAAATGTTAGGTGAGGCCTCCATAGAGTGGATTTTTTGTTGCCCAGCACATCCTATAAATGTTCGATTGGATAAATACCTTGAGAATTCAACACCTTGAGTTGGTTGTTGTCTTCCTCGAACCATTTCTGCAGGGTGGCAGAGCATTTTATCCTGCTGGAAGAGGCCGCTGCCATTAGAGAATACCGTTTCTTTGAAGGGGGAAACTATGTCTGCAACAATGTTTGGTGCAGGTGCAACGTGTCACGGTACTATCCACATGAATGACAGAACCCGATGTTTCCCTGCAGAACATTGCCCAAAGCTTCACTGCTTTTTCGGACTGGCTCTCTTCTCTCAATGCATCTTGGTGTCATCTATTGTGATAAGATTACATCACGTCAGCGTAGGATTTAGTTTGCGTGCAATAAATAGTCTGTCGTTTGATTTTTAATGGGAGCAAACGGTTTGCGTGTTTGGACGCTGGAGTTCTACAGCCTGCAATACTATACACCGACAAGTATACCTTTTATTGTTGCTCACCGGCAAACCTTTTGGACATACATCCGTATTTGTGTATGTTATTCTGTATTTGTAAGAGTTCTACCGAGTCTGGTGACGGTCCGCCTACCTGTTGCTGCAGGTGTACCATCACCCGGAAACTTCTGTATCCGTTTGTTTCATCGTTTATGTCCGTTTCTGTTTGTTCATCGTTGATATCAGTTTGTTTATCCGTCTTGTTCATCACTGCCCCCGTGAAACTGTCACCAATAGCCGTTGTTGATCACTTTCTGTGTTTGATAGCTTTTTTCTCGGCATCATTTCCATGAAAATAACGGCTACTAACATCCTCTGTGCGTCTCGTCCATGGCTAACGGCTAATAACGGGCTAGTCTCCACGACTGGCATGATGATGAATTATTCCGTCACCCAACTGATGAAATTCAACAACTACAACACTCCGTTGTGCATATCGGTTATTAAACAACTTGGACTCCTTCGCCGGCGACGTTACATTCACAAAAGTTGCCGTTCTAAGTTTATTTACTCCCACTCCCGCTCCGATAACTCCATTCCGTCCTTTTGGTCTGACGTCTCAGCATTCTGATGACGTCTGAGACGCGTCATCAGAATGCTGTCGCTCTTCCCACTGGTTGCACTGGACTGTGCGGGTTAGAAAACGTGGAGTGGATTTCAGTCTTCTTCGGCCAATACAGAGACTCACTGCTCCGTCTAGTATTAAAATCAAACTCTTTAATACACAATCTCTCATAAACAAATCATGCTTCATACATGACCACATCCTGTCTGGACGTTACAATAATAATAATAATAATAATACATTTAATTTATAATTCACTTTACATTTGGATCAAATCTCAAAGTGCTAAAAATGTTAAATGTTATGTGCCTTACAGAAACCTGGCAACAACCAGATGATTTTTATGTCCTGAATGAGAGCTGTCCCGCCGGTTACTGTTAACCGGCGGGACAGGTCTCAGCACTGGCCAGAGATCTCTTCTTTTGAATGCCTGACATTTAATTGTAAACCCCCTTTCTCCATGACCATACTTCTAATCTACCAACCACCCAAACCAAACCCAGCCTTCATCTCTGAGATGTACAACCTTTTGTCAACATTTTACACAACCTCTGCCAATATTTTAGCACTTGGAGATATGAACATTCATGTCAACTCCCCAGCATGTCGTTTTGCATCCGAATTTCTCCAACTACTAGATTGTTTTAATCTCAGGCAATTTATCGATCGATATCCCCACCCACACCATGGGACACACTCTGGATCTTGTCATCACTGACTGGGCTCCTCTCAGCAATCTTCTTGTGTACGATCTGGGTGTGTCCGACCACAAGGCCGTTTCCATGGAATTGTCACTTGTGTCCCCCCACACTAAGCCCAAGCGTCAAATCTACTTCAGGAATATGAAAAACATCAAACCATGAGAGCCGACCTCCAGCATCTTCTTTCTGCAAACTTTGTATTCAGACAATGACTCAGTAGATTTCTATAATAACTCCCTGAGTAGCATCCTGGATCGTCACGCCCCTGTAAAAACTAGAACAGTCACCTTCTCCCGCTCAGCCCCCTGGTTCGTCCTTGAGAGGCGTTACAAGGTTTCAGGTCTCACTGTCGACAAGGTAGCCTTTCGAAAACACCAACTCAAAGTCCCTTAGAGAGGCACGGTCACTGTTGTACTCGAACATTATCAAAACTAGTCCTGGAAATTCTAAGCAGCTGTTTTCCACTATCAATCATCTTCTTAAACCACAAACTCCCCCACTTACAGAAATTACAGAAGAGCACTGTAATAATTTCATGGCTTTCTTCAAATCAAAAATTGACTCAATCCGTTCTGTCCTTTCTGGTTCCTCCACTTTACCTATCCAGTCTGCTTATTCACAGTTTAAGATCTCCCAGCCTCTAAAGTGCTTCCCAGAAATCTCACAGCAGGAGGTTGAGGTTATCATCAGGATAATGAAACCCTCCACCTGTGCCCTCGACCCCTTTCCTACAGCCCTAGTGAAAACTAACATCTCTT
Source organism: Lophius piscatorius (assembly GCA_009660295.1). Taxonomy (NCBI): domain Eukaryota; kingdom Metazoa; phylum Chordata; class Actinopteri; order Lophiiformes; family Lophiidae; genus Lophius; species Lophius piscatorius. The sequence continues at coordinate 34,126 of VRLP01005715.1, forward strand.
CCATCAGTCCCCTGATCACCGCTGTAATAAATCAATCCCTCCAGGCCGGCTTTGTTCCATCTGCCCTAAAAGCCACCATAATCAGACCACTCCTCAAAAAACCTACTCTCGATCCAGAACTTTTTGCTAATTACAGGCCCATTTCCAAACTCCCATTCCTCTCCAAAGTTCTGGAAAAAG